>JBAMBL010001745.1:0-10060 GCA_037043405.1 Drosophila subquinaria
AGGTCTGCATGAATGAGCTAAAACGAAGTTCGAATCATTCATGTTCGAAAGGAATTGAACGAAGTCGAATGCAAAGTCGAAAGATTTTGATTGAGTTTGTTCGTTTTTGTCAAACTCAGTTCACAATGTTCATACGGAGTTACAGAAAGTGAATGAGTGAGAAAGCTACTTTGTTTTAAGTTAATTCGAGTTCGTTTCGAATTTTGATTTAATTTTCATATTTTTTTTTAAAGCCTGAGTATTTTCAGTTGTTTTTTTTTCATGTGCATAATGAACATATAAAAGAAAAAGAGGAATAGCTTTATAACGCATTGAACGAGTTTTATTTTTATTATAACTGAATCTAATTCTTACTATTAATAACAAAATATTTATTCTAAGTTAGAATGTAAAAACATTATTTTATTGACATTGTCTGGGTTGGTGGCAATAACACAACGCTTCTTAGATTTCTTGCATCAGAAAAAACTCGCTCAGAAGCCGCACTGCTAGCTGGAACACAAAATTGTTTACAGCTTGTCTTGTGTAACAAGGGAAAAATACCTTTCTGTACATTCCAGACAATCAAAGTCAACTGTATATGAAACATTAATGTTTGCGTAGCCTCTCAGTTCCTTATCTATTTGATCAACATTGTTGTTATTTGCCAAAACTTCAACATATTCTGCAAATTCGTCATTAGGTTCTGGATTAAGTACAGCATCAAAAATATTGGTGTCCAAAAAACTTGTCATTATTTCTTTGCGACCGATTTTAAGGAAAGTTTGCAACAAAGTTAAGGAATGCAGTCATTTGACAATCAAAACATCGAGTCATTCAATTGAGTTTGACATTGTCAAATTTATTTTACATTCCTTCATTCGCACTCATTTCGATAAGGAGCTGTCATTTTAGAGATCAATGTCACTCACACCCAAACGAATTCAATTCAATGTGTGAATCGCACTCACTCAATTCGACATCGTTCGAATTAATTCTTTTTAACTCAAATTTTGAGTGTATTCATGCAGACCTCTAATACAAACAATACTATATTGATAATACTATTTTCAAAGTAATTTAAAAGTTGAAGTTAATTTAAGATCCTTAAGGGGACCCGTGTGATAGTTTCAAGAATTCGAAAAAATTTGTAGAATTTGTAAATCAACTTAAATAGTGCTAATTACACAAGGATTTTGAGAATATATCAATCTTTTAATGAAAATATTGAATGATACATTAGTATATTTTTATCTATTTTGTTAAGTTTTGTATTGTATTTTAGTGAGAGTATGTGTATCTGTATCTTGAAGATAGGTAATTTAAATTTCGAGATTGATTCAAGTTCAGTCAGCTGAATTTTTTTGTATCTGTGTGTATCTGAAAACTGAATGACATGGTATGTTCTGGTCGAGCATTTTCCTACAGCAAGCTGCTTACTTTGGCTGTTGTTGCTTCTGCTTCTGTTTGGCGTCGTCCTCTTCACATTTTTAGTTATTTTGTGTCTTCTGTTTTGTGTCTATTTTCAGCAAGTTGGCGACATCGATCGTGTATATTATTAATTAAAATTCCGTCAAGTCAAAAGCCGAGTGCGTGTGTGTTGTGAATTGTTTGCTGCTCTGTCCGGGCTAAAAATCAAATCAACAAATACGAATAATTATTTGTATTCAAATATTCAAAATCATTCATTGAATGACATCCAGTGTCCGCCCAAAATATTAATGCTATTGCCAAGATGATCATGATGACGTTGATAAGTGTCACAAATTGTGATAAACAACGTGAAGCAGAAAGATAATGAAATACATATAAAAAAAAAAGGGCAACGGCAGAAAATGTGATACGAAAAAAAAAAAATAAAATAAAATGAAGATTTATAACAAACACAAACAGCACACATGTGTATCTGTGAATATTAAACAAATGCTTTTATTGTAATGCAAATGAAGTGCCTTAGTGAAGAATTTAGCGAGTGTTTAAAATAAAAGCTAATTTAATTAAATAAAAAATAAATAAGAACGCAAACAAAATAGTAGCATCAAAACAAATAAATTAATTTATTACAAAAAAAAAAACAGAACAAGGGCAACCATAATTATAACCAGAATTTAATTGCATACTTACCTAAAACCAAGACTAGTAAGTTGTTCATTATACCATCAACAACTGCATACAAAATACAACAACAGCAAAAGAAAAAGAAAATCAGCTGCAACAAGAAGCTGAACATTTGTATCAAACACACACACACACAACTACAAAATATTAATATAAATATATTAAATTCAAATATTTATTTAAATAAAATCGTAGCTGCTGTTTCGTCTACGCGCGCTTGAGAGTGTGTGCGTGCGTGTGAGTGTGTGTGTGCCAGTGTGTGTGTGTGTTTTGTGTCGTGCGCGTGTGTGTGTGTGAGTGAGAGAGAGAGCGGATCATTTTGTGATATGACTGCTAAATATCACAAGGAGAAGAAGCAGCAGCATAATGCATCCAGCGGGCGAAAAAAGGGGCGGTCGCCCCAATGATAAATACACAGCGGAAGCGCTCGAGAGCATTAAACAGGATCTAACACGATTCGAAGTACAAAATAATCATAGAAATAATCAGGTGAGTGTCCTAAATAATTAGGCAAATTTAACACATTTTACTAAATTAAGAAAAGATAGACTTGTTTACGAAAAAAATACCCTTTTTTTACTTCATAATTTTTTGAATAAAAAATAAATTATTGGAATAATATTTTATATTGTAGCCAGTATATCTTTATTCAAGCGCACAATGCGACTGTCAAATTATACACTGGCGAACGTTATTATTGGCCAGCAAACATTTTGAGATTAGGGATCTTATTTGTTCCCTTACCGTTAATATATTGGCATCAATGGAAAGGTCATTTAAATTCCGTTTGATGATATAAAACTTTCCTTAACCCTTAAAGTACCCGTTGAAAATTTCGAATTTATTTAAAATTCAATTTTAAACACTTTTTTACTCGATTTTTTAAAAAAAGTTTTTTTTGTGCAAAAAATTCTCAAAATGCTTCCTGTGCCAATAAATATGTTCGCCAGTGTATTTCCAAATGCAGAGTATGTTATATTCGAATGTTATGTTATTTACAGTGTATGTTATATGCATCGAGATGCTGTGTTCGTATAACAGCGAAATGCAAATAGGCGATTATTACATTTAATTAATATGTATCTAAATCAGTGGTCGGCACCAACACAGTCATATGTTTGCATTGCGTTTTTGTACGTCTAACAGCGGAATAACAGCGACGTTAACAGAAGCAAATCGTAGCAGTGTGTCGTACGTGAGTGTACGTGAGCGGCAGCGCAGTCGCCACGAAAATTTCCTATGAGATCGAGATAGGGCCGTGCCGATAGCTGATCTAAATCTCTATTACTGTACTGACTTCACGTAATATTACTAATATTAAGTAATATTACTAAGTCATTCAACCCAATAAATAATCTCTCAATTACAATGGGAAACTCAGCACCGGGGAATTCCATGAATTTTATCACAACTTTTGAAATTCTTTGAATTTTAACAGACTTTCCTAAGAAGTCTGGTCTTAAAGTGGAATATAAGCTCTACGCTGATTCACTTAATAGTTAATAATAGTGAAATATTAGAAGAAATTCCCAGACAGGCCACTAATGCCAAGGGACAGAAAGAGAGGAGGGACAAAGAGGGAGCGAATAAGTGTGTGTAAAAGTGATGAGGAGAATGAGAGCGGAACTTACATAAACACAAAACTTATCAGTTGTTTTAGTGCTTTACAAATGATGCGGCAACATTTTCCAGGCATGAAAATACGAAACACGACAACTTATAAAAAATTAACAACTAGATAAAACGCTTGTCGCGCGACAGCGAGAAGAACAAGAACAAGAAAGACAAAGAAGCAAAAGCAACAACGTGGGCGGAAACATGTTCACCTGATGATGGCACGAGCCGCCACAAAGTTGTCGTTGTTGTTGTTGTTGTTTCACCTGTGCGTAATAATACATCAATGTTGGCCAAGACATTTGTCAAAATGATGTGGGAGACAGGAGTTGGCAATTAGCCTGGCCAGAAAGTTACAAATGTTGGCCAAAGCTCAGGGGCAAAAAATTAAGAGGCAAGAAGCTTCCAAATAGAAGATGTGGGCGTGTGTGTATGTGTGTGTGTGTGTGTGAGTCTGTGTGTACGTGCTAAATATAAATGCAGAGCGCTTGAAATGAAATTAATGAACTGCCAACGAAATGCAATTGACCTTCTGCTATTACACACAAACACACGCATACAGATGTGCGGGCTGCTGAGTGGGCGGCTCTCTGCCAGACAAAATGTCCAGCCATATCGCTCTGTCTCGCTTCCTCTCTCGCCATGAATAGGCGTGCGTGTGTGCACGCGATCACCCTGGATATTAAGCATTGACGTCACAGCCTTCAAAAGCTCAACAGGCGTTGATGAGAGCCGGCACAGCAAAGAGAGCAAAGCACCATATGGCAACAAACGAAGAGAGAGTACAAGGAAGAGAGGGGATTGTGTATTTGGGACTTGCATTGGTGTTTACCTCTTACATTGTTTTTAAAACTCTTAAAACTTTATTCAAAATTAACCGATTTCGAAGTCTTTTCGATGATTGTTTGATCTCTAAAATGACTTTTCATTTAAATTTTGATGATTTGCCAAATTTACATTTGCTCGAACATTTTGAATTATTTTTTTAGATACTCTAAAACAGCGGTGGGCACGCAGTGGCTCCGGGAGCAGCGGCTGCTCCCCACTTAAGTAGACTCTAATAGGGTTGTTGTTGTAGTGCTCCCAAATTCAGATTTCGCGCCCACCGCTGCTCTAAAAACTTAATTGTTAAAACCTTAAACTTTTAAAATTTAGAATTTTAATATACAGCGGTGCACTATGGTAAAAAAGTCCGATATTTTGGCATTAACTCAAATTTTCTGTTGTTCAGTTTCTTAAAAATTTTTGAAGTTCCTTAATCGAAAAACTCCAAAGCAAACAAAAATAATTTTCTTAGATTTTTCGGGACTACCATTAATATTTTAAGCGCGCTCAAAGTCTGCTTATTGAGCGATGCCATGTGAACTAAAAACGAGCGGGAAAACAAATTGCAACTTTCGGATCGAATTGTGTGTGTTATGTAAGCATTACAAAAAATTATAAATATGAACAAAGTTCATAAAGGTATTTAAAAAACGCTAGTAGCAAAGATTTTTAGTATTTGTGGTTTATTGTGCAATGGTCTACTGTGTTGTTCATGTGTATTTTTAGCTAAAAACTAACAAATGTGTTCCTGTTCCGTTAAGCTTTACTTTAGTACATCACAAAACAGTACGAGAGTTTTGAGTAAACGTTATTAACTTAACCATATGGAATCAGATGTAAATAATCCTTTTTGTTCGATTTTGTTCCTTTTCGTGAAAAATCGCATGTTGTAGGTGTGAATTTTGGCTGAAAAATCGGATTTTTCTCAGATTTAGATGGAGAGCGAGGTGAAAACACGGTCAAATTTAAAAACAAACTAAATTGTTAATTCTATTTAAGTCTAATCAGCAAGCATGCAAAGTTAAAAATAAATTGATTTAAGTTTAAGCTTGAAATAATTTTTTTTACTTTTTTTTTACTTTTTTTCTTAGTCGGGGAGGAAGGTTGGGATGAAGACAAGGTCCAATTAAAAAACAAAACAAATTATATATTTTTTAATATTATAACTAAGTTTCGTGTCAAGTTTTAAGCCTCTAGCTATATATTTAGATTTTATATAAATATTTTACCCTTTTTTGCATAGTCGTATGTGGGCGGGGGAGGTAAAGGCGTGGTCCAAATCCGAAAAAAAAAATTCAAAATTCTAAATTAGTCTAACTAAAGGTTATGCCAAATTTCAAGTCTCTATCTTTATATTTAGAGTTTATGCCAAAATATACGGTTTTTTTACCATAGTGCGGTGGCCAAAAGTATTTTGGCACCCTTTAAAGTAATTTCTAGCCAAATTGTGAACTTACTTCATGTAAAGGTTGATATCAATGGAAAGGTCTTTTCAATTCCTTTCGAATGATGCAATACTTTTCTTAACCCATTAGGTACCCATTGAAATTTTCAAATTTTTGTAAACGTCAACTTTTTCAACTTTTTTCCTCGATTTTTAAAAAAAAATGTTTTGATGCAGAAATTTTCTTTAAACAATTTAATTAGTAACTGCAAAAAATTTTTTTCAAATATCTCTTTGCTAGTATTTTTTTATAATTTTTTGAAAATGGCGAAAAATTCACTTTTTCCTCATTTTCATGCAAAAAGTGCCTTTTCGCAGGCACTAATGCCAAGGGACAGAAGTTTATGGCGAAAAATTCACTTTTTCCTCATTTTCATGCAAAAAGTGCCTTTTCGCCATTTTCAAAAAATTATAAAAAATACTAGCGAAGAGATATTTGAAAAAAATTTTTTGCAGTTACTAATTAAATTGTTTAAAGATAATTTCTGCATCAAAACATTTTTTTTTTAAAATCGAGGAAAAAAGTTGAAAAAGTTGACGTTTACAAAAATTTGAAAATTTCAATGGGTACCTAATGGGTTAAGAAAAGTATTGCATCATTCGAAAGGAATTCAAAAGACCTTTCCATTGATATCAAACTTTACATGAACCAAGTTCACAATTTGGCTAGAACTAACTTTAAAGGGTGCCAAAATACTTTTGGCCACCGTTGTATTGTAGAACATTTTAATTTAAAAAACTTTGAATTTTGAACTGTCATAATTTATGAAAACGTTACCAATTTCATTTTAATAATTCTTGAGCTAAATTGATTTTACATCTAAATTTTTGTATCAGAGGATCGATATATTCTAAATGGATAAACTTTTTTTTATAAATTAAGAAAATAAAACCTGGTACATTTCATCGCCAATGATATAATTTTTTTTTTCATTAATCTGTTACCAAATCTTTTTTATTCAAGTGGCAACCGTGCAGTGCATTTATTAAATCTTAACTGGAAATTGCTGTACAATTTGGCAACAACTTGCAAATAATGATTTATAAACGGTTTGCTCTTTGGTTTATCGATTGTTTCAGCCTTAAGCTAAAAGTGCAGTCTCTCAGACGGACAAATGGACGGACGGACATATGGTTTGGCTGGCAAAGCAATAAAAATGCTTAAATATGATCTGACGGGTCATTAATTTAAAATTTTACGATTTCCACTGCCAGCTACTGTTTGTGCGATTGTAAATTATGATCGAGCGCTCGTACCATACGATTAGCCAGCGCATTCCTGCGGCTAAGCCGGGTCCAAACCGTTCTAACCGTTGCGAGAAGGAGCTTGCTTTTGGGCCATAAAAAATGTTTGCTGACGGGATCCGGCAAATTGTTATGACCAGGCCGAAGCATTGACAGTTGGTAATTTAATGTTTGTCCGTCTTCAGGCACATATTGCATATTTTTCATTTTCGGCCAACTTTCGCTTTGGCCACGTGGCTTCTAACTAATTGGTCATGCTGCGCACTAAATACCCTGGCCATAATCTGTTCATATATGGCGAATTTCGTAGATCGAGACTCCCGCCCAAAAGCCATATGTGGGCAGACCAAAAATACAATTTATTCATGGCTCGATCAACACTTTCGGCGGCCATGTTCACGCCCACGCTCTACCGCTTCTTTTGGCCGCGGCGTCTTAGCCATCGACATCGCCGCCGGCTACCATAAAACGATCGTGTCTCATTTGACAATGCTATAAATATCAAATGGCAGGCAGCGCGTCTAGCTCAGACACGAACCTTCTAACCCGGCCCAAACACGAGCTCCGACCATATTTGGACAAAAAAGAGAAATAATAATTCAGCTAAAAAAAAAAATACCTTACGTAGAACTAATTAAAATAACAAAACGATCAAAATAAATTAACTGAAACGCCAACGCCGTCAACAGTGGGCTAAATGACAATATATAAAAATTAAAATCAATGCGGCTTAACAATGAGAAATATGCATAAATAAATTAGCCACAACGAAAAGCAAACAATGTACAGCTTCCCCTCCCTCAATCCTCTCTAACTGATTTTTTTTGGTACGTTGGCTGGTAAGCTTTGTACAGGGTATCACGTATACACATGTAATCCGGCCTTTAAGCCTAATTGGTTGTCATAAGCCCTGAAGCTATTTATAAATCGCATACAATGCCTAACAAAAGTATGCGCATACGCACAGCAAAAGGAAGGTCACAACTGGAGTCTTGTCGATCACCATAAATTGATTACGTTTTTTGTGTTGATCGATAGCAAGTTTTTCCCACGTTACCGTTGATATCAACTAATTGGAAAACTATTTCGTGGTATTCTCTTGTGCGTCAGCAAAGTTTGAATATCTACTTCCGATGAATAATATACTTAATTACTTAAAAATATTTTTGAAAGGGATTATTTTGTAGTTAAATTACAGGAAAGTGGGGAATAAAATAGCTTAAGAAATGACTTTTTCACTATATTTATATGAAAAAACTCATCAAATTCGATTGACATTTGCAGCTGAAAAAGTAAGAGCATAATGAAGTTGATGAAGATATTGTATCTTTAAATAAGAATACTTCAACTAAGACTTCTTAGAATATTTGGGATATATTATAAAAGTTGAATTGCATCCCTTTAATCTATTATGCATTTCAAAACATCAGCGAAAATCTTTTCTAAATCATGTATTTTATAATGAGCCCAAAATTCAAAAGAATTGCCATTTTTTTTTGGAGTCTGTCCAGATTTTGCCATGCGTTTTCGCAGATTCCCTGGGGTGTAATTTGTATTTAATTTGCGCGATTTTTCGTGCGACGTGTCTCTATTTTCTAAGGAATTTTCACCTAAATAAATATGTATGCAAACACGTTCATAAATATGTATATATAAATATATATAATTTTCAGTGAAAGAGCTACAACAACAACAAGACCAAAAAAGAACATTGGCCCGTCTCTAATAATAACAAAGGCGGCCAAAACAAAAATGTTTGACTGTTCTGGTATAGCATTCCCCAAAGTATACTTATATATATGTATACACATATTCATATATATATGTGTATACTATATGATATATGCATGTGTAGATACGTGTATTTGGCAGTTGCCAAGAATTTTGATGTATTTTTTGGCGTTGTGCGCGATTTTTGGCCAAATTATGTATATTGCCAAAGAAAATCCCCTAAAAATAATACATATTCCAAATTCCCCTGCGAACAAGTCTGATATTATCATTCAACAAATAAACTATAGACATATATTATAGTATTGTCAGGTTCAAAGTTATTTCGGTCAAGGTAATACAAACTGGCCCTTGTGTATATATATATATATTTTTTTTGGTTTATGGCCAATTGCAGTGGCAATTGCTTAAATGGATTAGCGAAAGTGTTTACCGCCCTCCCCACAAATCCAATTTATTTTATTTCATTTGAAGATTACGCGTTGCAAATTTGCGTGTGGGCGGCACCTTGGTGAAAGGGGGAGGGGGGGGCATGGTAGTCTAACGGTTCAGCTGATTTAGTGCGCCCATTGGCTTTTGGCTAATTTGCCGTCAATTGGTTTGCTTGTAAGACGACGGATCGGACTGAAGACGAAGAAGAAGAAGAGCCAGATGAAGACTAGGCGACGACGACATCGCGTCTGATTGTCTGCTGGGGGTCTTTTGTTGGGTTTCGACGTCCTTGGTTTTAATTAGTCTGGTCGCACATCAAAAGTACGCCCACTTGAGGGTTAATACAGCTGTGAGCAGATATAAAATACAGACAAATATATCTCTGTAGGTAATGCGTCTTTATACCCTGTAATTATAATGAATGGTATGTGAAAAAAATATCATCGACGATTATAGAAAGTAATTTAAATTTTAATTAATTATTATTATATAATTTTTCACAGTTATTTCTGAGTTTACTTATAGTACAAGTTACTCTTAAATTTAAGATAAATTTGCAATACTGCTAGGATATGTTATTTGTAGTAAGTAGAGTAGTGAGCATTTCTTATAACCAGTCTAAATAAAAAATATCTCAATAATTAATACAAAATGCTATTATTATTAAGGATA
>JBAMBL010001747.1:0-22742 GCA_037043405.1 Drosophila subquinaria
CTTCGATTAATTCTTTAAAATCTTCCTTCTCTCCTGGGCCTGACAACATTCCTAGTTGTGTCCTTAAGGAGTGCTGTTCTTCTTTAGCTGCACCATTGCTACAGCTTTTCAACCTATCCCTTGATTCTTCAACCTTTCCATTTCTCTGGAAGGATTCTTATATCATTCCCCTCCACAAAAAAGGAGGTAAGTCTGATATTTCGAACTACAGAGGAATTGCAAAGCTGTCAGCCATCCCTAAACTGTTAGAAAAAATCCTTGTTTCGTCTTTGCATCATCTTTGTAAGTCAATTATTTCCCCTTCACAACATGGCTTTGTAAAGGGACGGTCCACAACGACCAACTTGCTTGAATTTACCTCCGTGGTAAATGATGCATTTTTAGAGAAAAAACAAACTGATGTCATTTATACTGACTTCAGTAAAGCTTTTGACTCTGTGAACCATGACCTCTTACTTCTTAAACTTGATCGCATTGGTTTTCCTTCCGCCTTTTTAAATTGGATTTCCACTTACTTAAAGGGTAGGACTCAAAAAGTGCTTCTCAGATCATCCATTTCTAGTTCGGTACAAGTTACTTCTGGTGTACCTCAAGGAAGTCACTTGGGACCTTTACTTTTTATTCTTTTCATTAATGACCTACCTAATGTTCTGTCTCATTCTTCTATTCTAATGTATGCGGATGATGTTAAGCTTATATTCTCATACACTGAGCCCCTTCTTCATAATTGTCTGCAAGACGATTTGAACGCTTTGCATCTATGGTGTTCGGCCAATCAGTTGCATCTCAATTGTTCAAAGTGTATGCTTATGACTTTTAATCGCACTAGTCCATATTTATTTATATATACGATTGACAGTACCCCACTGCAACGTATATCTTCTGTAAAAGATCTTGGAGTTTTATTTGATTCCAAATTAAAGTTCAATTTGCACATATCCTGTATCGTTAATGAAGCCAAGGGAGTGCTTGGTTTTATTAAACGTTGGTCGAAAGAATTTAATGATCCTTTCACCACTAAACTCCTTTATGTCTCCTTAGTTCGTCCTATCTTGGAATACTGTTCATGCATTTGGTGCCCACAGTATCATATCAACCAAGATCGAATTGAATCTGTTCAAAAGCAATTTTTACTTTTTGCCTTACGTGGTTTAAACTGGGATCCCAATCTTCGTTTACCATCGTACTCTAGTAGGCTTCTTCTTCTTAATCTTCCGTCTTTAATCAATCGTAGAAAAACTCTTGGTGTTGTTTTTCTTCATAAATTGATTAATGGCGAGATTGATTCTAGTTTTCTTTTAGAACGCCTTACCTTCTCTGTCCCCCGTAGAGCTACTAGGAACTATCAGCCATTATCCTTACCTACATGCACAACTGATTACGCTTTGCACAGTTCACTTCGTGTTTTGTGCGCAAATTATAATAACCTTTATCCCGTTATCTCTGCAGAACTCTCTCTCCCCTCCTTGAAATCCTCCCTTTTCCTCTTCCTTTCTAGAAATCCCTAACCTTACTAATTTAACTTGTAATATCATTATCTAATACTACTAATACTTTTTGATCTGATTGGGTTTTTCTGGGTTTTTCCCAATCCTTGCAATGAATGTTGGATCATTTCAAAATTTTTAATACCCCCAGATTTTAATTTTAATTCTTTAAATTTTAATTTTTTAATTACCTTTTTATCTTTGCAGTTTAAATTTAAATATAGCTATACATTTTTTTAATTTAATTTTTATATTAATAAGCTTGAACTTTAATTTTTACTTAATTGGTCAACTGCTCTTAGTTGACATTAAATAAATAAATAAATAAATAAATAAAATAATGTCTCAGAATAGTGAGTGCATTAAGTCGTCGACATTCTAAAAATGCTATGCTTGTTTGATCTTTTTTTTTAATTTTAATGTTTTTTGTTGTTGTTGTATTTTTGCGCTTTCGATTGACGCATTTGCGTGTCACTTGACTTTGTTAATCTCGCGACTTTATCGTAGCTCTCAGACCTGCAATCGCAATCGAAATCGGACTCCGACTCCGTCTCCGACTCGCAATTGGACTGAGACTACAACAACAACAAACATCCCGCATCACGTTGGGCTACTGGCCAAGGGGGAGGGAAGATGGCTGTTCGTCATAATTGTAACTTAATAGTTTACTCAGGTAGCATCGCTTCGTTGAGTCTTCCGCGCCGCCGTTAAAAACATTTCTTAGTTGACTTAGGAGAACAATTTGTTCATTTTTTTTGTTAATGTTTTGTTAATACGCACTGCTCAACAAAATGTTTGATATAATTTTGACATGGCGCTCGTTATTAATTTATAATTCAATGACTTTACTGACGTCATAGTATTAAGCTCAAGCACAGCTATAGCAACAGCAACAACAACATCAGCAAATGTTGCCTCATTAACATGTTTGCTTTGTTGTACGAGCGTCAAGCTGCGCAGTGTGTGGGAGTGTGGGTGTATGTGCCTAAGTGTGTGTGCGTAAGTCTGATTGTTAACTCTAAACACACATATCCATAGATATAGTATAGCATATACACAAATAAATATGTTCCTGTTTGTGAACAGCCGGCGCCATACCGTTAGCTTGCTCTTTCAAAAACAAACGAAAAAAAAATTAAAAAAATTCGAGCAAATATTTTGCGATACAAAAATTTAAAACATTCTTCTGAAATATTTCAGCAAAAAGATAACTCTGTTTATATTTCACTCAGAAATGAGTTGTTTGGACTTAATTAGGCTAGAACAGAATATTATGCAAACTCTTTGAAACTAAGATACAATATCTTTTAATTGAACCAGAACATACCTTTATAATCTAAAGCTCAATGCTTTAATGCTTCTTAAGAATTATCAAACCTTTCATAAAAATCTTTTAAAATCTTATTAAATTAAATAATATTTAAAGTAACTCTTTATTTAGTTATTTAATAAAGACTATAATTTTTTCTTACTTTATTATATCTTACCATCAATTCAAAATTCTGATTAAAATATGATAGCTAAACTTAAGATTGTTTACTTCAATCTATGTCTTCTTTAATCTATGTACAATTCTCTTTTTGAACTACAATTAAATTTATTTCTAATTTAAATTAAAGAATTAGGATAAATGAATTAATATCTAAATTAAGTTACTCATAACAGCAATCAGTAAATCTTAATTTATAGCTGATTTTATATTCCGTTTCATTTTCAACACCCGCCAGAAATCTTTATATAATTTGTTAATTAATCTAAAATCAACAACATAATCATTCGATTGAATTGTAATATTTTCAAAAGTAATTTAAAATACTTTAGACCTGATCGCTGATCGCTTTGATCAACTGCGTCGATGGGCCGTCTATACATATAAGGCTTTTGTGTTTTTCCATAAGCAAATGTAGATGCCTTAAATGAATATGTATATGTATGTACAAATAATATGTGTCATGTGGCTGCGAAACGGGAAACGGGATTGGTATTTGGCAGTTACTTACACATTTCAAGCCGCAACTACGTAAATCAAATGCTTCTCCGGAATATTCAACACTTGAGGATTGAAATGGCTGCCAAGTCATCATATCAAAATTCTCGGTTAAAAGATTTGTTGACAAATTTCGTAGAATCTATGAACAATGAACTGACCAATGACGTATTTAATAAGAAAAGTATAAGTGTAAGGTACTTTTATAGGTCGATCTTATGAAATGCCTTATTTACCAAGGAAATAATCTAATATATTATGTTACTTATTTATTTAATATCAACTAAGTGCAGTTGTAATTATAAATTTTAAATAAGCAACATAATACGCTATTAAATTAATATGAATTATATATTTTAATTTAAACCGAAAGGATAAAAAAATTAAATTATATTTTATTTATCTCACTGTCGATCACTGTTGACTTGATACAATCCGATTGTTGATTTATTTTCAACTGATTAATAATATTTCCGGTTACATATACCTTAAATGCCCACCCAATCCTATTGGTACAGGGTATAGTAACAAATAAGCTGACCAAATACGTCAGAGAATTGTAATTTCAAATGAGTGAGAATATTGTAGCAGCAATACCGAAAACAAAACAATTAAGACCATTAGGCATAATTTAGATTTGCTCAACAACTATTTGTTTTCTTTCATTTCTTTTTTGCCTATCTGGACGTCCTGTCCCTGGTAACAGGCATTACTGATAAAGAAACTACATTTGTTTTTTCCTGCTATGAGGCTATCAACCTGCTAATTTGTGTAGCTACACTCAGCACATTTCGTCAGTGAGTATGAATGATATTCATATCATTGTTTTGAGTGCTAAGTATTAAAAATAGCTTAGTAACATGTGAATGGCGCGAGCCAAAATGATAAGAAACGCCTTAAGAACTATATACAAAAAATGTTACGCTATAGACATACACACATATGTATACTGTATGTAGATATGTATGCAAACTGAATGACGATGTGCTAATCTAAGGTCACGCCCAAATTAAATGCTCAAATTTAATGACAGTGCTGAAAAGTGAAATAAAAACAAGCCAGCAAAATGTGCAAAAAATAAATCAATCGTAAAAATTCAGAAAACAAAAATAATATAAATAAATTTTAAAAGCAACAAAATGCTATTATTTATGGTCGAGTAAGCTATTTGATGATTTTAAATCCATTGGGCGTACGTTCCAATACAATTGGAAAACAGCATTTCCTAAGGCATCCATCGTAACTCACAATTTGTAAATATTCTCAATATTCTAGATTTTGCTTTCAGAATCATTTAAACAATTTAATTGCGCTTATGATCAAAAATTATATATCAGGTATACACCTTTGTTTATATCGAAAATCAGACATGAAGGCTGCCAATGTTATTTGGATTTGTATTGTTTACCTCACGAAAATTGCTGGATCAATCGTGAACAAATTTAATCGTTCAGTTGTCATCCCACGATATATGAGAGACCTTAATGTTGGAATTTTCCAATATTTACCAATTACAACTTCTGATGTTAAACAAAGAAAAATCATTTTAATTTTATTGCGTGAGAAAAAAATAAAAAAACAAATTCCAAGAACTGACGATATCAGACCTAGGTCGTTTTTAATTTTTAAGTGAAAAAAAAACGTAAAGCTTTTTAATTTACAATGATCGTTATTACTTTATTTATATTTATTTGAATACTAGAACCGACAAAACTATTTACCGAATAAATTAGTTTTCTTTATTTCAAATATTTAATTAGTTGATTAACCAAAACATTTCATTGTGTGGAAATTTCAACAGTTTTATATATTAGAATCTTTCGATAAATAAATATTAGTTTAATAGGTAAAGAAATTAATGACCAATTAAAATGAACATTAGTTGATTAAACAAAAAATTCCATTGTGTGCAAATTTTAATAGTTTCGACAATTAAAATCTTTCGATAAATAAATATTTAATGAAATAGCAAAAGAAATTAATAAATAATTTTAATTCTCCCAGAAATATGGAGTCTGTTTATAGACTTATAAAATAATCAAAAAATGATTCGTGACCTAATTAAAAATAAGGGATCTCTGCCCCATTAAACCATTGATCCGTTTGGTTCAATGAAACGTTTATGTAAATAAACTTGATCTGCGTCTGGTATCCAGCAAATTTGAAGTTTCTAGCTCTGAGATCGACGCTTTCATACAGATGCACAGACAGACTCGACCGCTGAGGTTGATCAAGAATTTTTAATATTAATGCGGTCAGCCACGCCTCCTTCTCCCCGTTACATACAAATAATATTCATCTTAAGAATATTAGAAAATTTGATTTATAGATTGTAAAAAACATTTGCATAATCAAGTTCAACTAAATCGAAATAAAAATGAGTTCAATAAAGAGTTAACAAAATTTAATTTACTCTATAAAATAATATAATCAAAAAGTTGTCTAAAGATTTTCGCATGTCTCACAGAAAAAACTGATGAAAGACAGATTGAAATTAAAAATTTCTAGGAAAAATATTAAACCCTAATTGATCCGTCGCAAAATCTGTTTAACACGTGATATTCATATGTAAAACTGATTAGTTCAGCAAATATAATAATTATCAGCCGATGTATTAAACTAAAATAAAATTATAAAAAGATTTACGACCTTTAAGCATTGTATCAATGACACGATTGGGTTAAATGCAATGATAATAAGGCACGTTCCAAGTATCAGAACATAGATAATGCTGACTCAACGGGAATTAGTTCGGAGCTTGGGTTCAAATGGCGTTAACCAGACTTGAGCTGTGTGATGGGTGGATGGAACGTTTTTCAAATCAAATCAAAAACAAAAGTGTGCAAAATCGAATCATATTCAATTTGCGTCAATTACACGAAAAGATTAGCCTCGCCCTAGTTTTGTTTTGTATAATAAGGCGTCTATATATGTGCGAGTACATCAACGTCTGATAATACAAACAAAATACGCTGCGGGGGGCGGCGCTGAGCTGAGCAGAAACAAAAATCGGAGAGGGAAAATCAGAAGCAGAGTCAGCAACCCATCCCATAATCTGAGTCTGAGCTGAGTCGTCGGCTTATCAAAATTTATTTTTACAAGGCGCTGGTCCAAAAATAGCCCATGCGACACGTCAGTCGGTCAGTTTGTCAGCTTGCAATCAGATGCAGGTTTTTACCGTTGGTGTGACGCAATATGACATCGTGTTTACCGTTACCGTTGGCTAACAATTACTTCAAGCATCAAAATGATTGCTCAAGTTATATTTTTGGGCTCGCAATAGGATTACAAGAGCAGTTCGTCTGGAGTTCGCAGTTCGATCACGCTGAGATCAGCTGTCAAACGATCAGCTTATCGACACCCGACGTCGGTGCACATAATTTGTAATACACTATATAATATATATGTTTGTCGGTATATCAGCCAGACAAACGATGTCGGGCACGTGGCTTCCAAATGAATGAAATGTTCGTGGAATACTTATTAAAATATCGTTGGAGATACACTTTGTGTGTACATATTTGGGCAACCTTTTGCCGTGTGCCAGCCAAACACAAAAAACAAAAATGAAAAACCACAAAAATATAATTAATTAAATCCATGCGAACGTCGTCAATTCGGCGAAAATTTATGGCATTCAATTTTTCATAGAAGCCAAATATTTGTCCAAGTCGAAAGCAGAATCTTTTGTAAATATTATTAGCTCAAATATTTGTGCACCAGAGAATGGATTTTTAGCGTTGCGCTTAAAAGTATGCAACGAATTTTGAAATAAGAAAATTTGATTATGTAGATCAACTTATTTGTGAATACGTATTGCAAGTCTGCAGTATGTACATTTATAAATTATTGTTTAAAAAAAAAAAAAATAATTAATGAATTCTCTCTCGCTTTGTTTGAATGCGTAGATTTGAGTAAAGCGACTCAAATTAATTAAAATATGCATTCGAATTCATTCAATTCAATTGGACATGAATGCCTAGATTAAAATCAGCCTACTAACATTTTTCAAAAATGTATGAAAAATTTATATTTTTCATTCGAACGATGAATTTTCATTTAGTATAACCGAAACTCACTCTCTCTTCATGTCTTTCTTGGACTCTCTCTTTTCCTGTTTCTACATCTATTTTTCAGTCAATTTCCTTGATTATATGTTTGTCTATACATTCACGATTATAATGATGATTGCGAAGACCGTTAACGAGTCACATGACCATGTCCATATCCAAATCCATATCCAGTTCTAGCGCCCTATTAGCGCGTGACTTTGATGTATCTTTTAAGGCACACGGGAATTACTATATTTTATTTAATTTATGTATATTTCACTCAAGATAACCGTAAGAGATAACCGGGGGTAGCAGCTGCAACGATCAGCTGAATGCGACACGAGTTGAATATTTAAATAGGAGTATTATCTATGCCTTTAAATATTGATAGAAGTGTGCGTTGTGGGTGGGTGGGATGGTCGGATCGGATCGGATCGGTAGCTGGGTGTGTGCACAGTGCAAATAGCAACGATAACATTAGTTAAATAAAAACAATGCAGAAATGTAATGTATAGTAATATCAAGTAAATAAACAATTACGAATAGGAAATATTGTTGTAAACAATTTTCTCATAATTCTTATTTACTATGCTTATCGTTAGGTAGCTCGAACTTCCCACTAATAAACAAATGGCTAATTGTTTTCTTCATGTTTTCTGTTTTTTCTGTTTATCTTTTTGCATTTTCAGCTGTGAAGGTAACAACAATTGCATTGTTCTGATTGCACATGAAAACCAAGGAAGTACCCATTTTATAGATATGCTTAACATCTAAAGGGCGTGACTGCGTATACTTAATATGGGCAGGCCTATCGATAATGATTTTTGGGGGGCCTGGCAATAGCTCTGCGATTCTTACTTATAAAACAAACGCAGTCGGCACACTCAATTTATATTGCTTTTGACTTCGAAACGGATTCAAGTGGTTTCACAAGTGAAATAAATAGAGTTATATAATAACAATAAATAAATCGATTTTATACACAACGAGAATAGAAAATTCTATATTGTTTTGGTATTGTCTCTTCAGTTCTTGAATATTATTTATGACATATTATTAATGCATTAACAAGATTATTCAATCATCTTTTAAATTCCAGTTTCGCAATTATTCCGCTTAAGTGTGCATCAAGAATTCGAAACCGGTTCTAAGCCCATAGAACCGGCTGAGTTGAACTATAAAACGAACAATTTTAATTCTGATCCTCCGTATTATTGTTGAATGAAAAAGATTAATTTAAAAATAAACAACAATTAGACACTATGTAAGCTTACGGTCGAAACAAATTGGTGTAAGTGAATGTTATTTTTAAGCAAACTGCTTAAATATAAAAATAGATGGTATTTTCAAGAAAATGGCTTTTGAAAATAGCCAAACGATATGTCGATTTTCCTGAAATGTCAAAAATTTTATTTTATTATTTAGAGTCACATTTATCGAGTGTCATAAATTTTAGAAAAAATTTTAACAAAATCATCATTTATCTTTATATCTTATACAATAAATAACTTAATTTACTCAACTTAAAAATAAGTTTTTTTACAAAATTAAAAATTTTATTAAATTTTAAAAACTTTTTTTTCGTTTTCAAAAAAATAAAAAACTTGTTATTCAACAATCTTTAAACATAAGAAGCTCTTTATTTAACTTTACAGACAATAGATAAGTATATAACAATTTTAGGAACGGAATAACGAATTGAATAATATCTTCGGAATGCTGAACATAATCTATTATTACCTTTTTTTTAGCTCGTGAGTTATTTAAGATGTCTTACGAAAAGCCAGAGCAACCCATCTATCTGATCAACTTTGAGGATTATCTGAGACCCAAGAGATCGCACAAGTCAACGCCGCTACAATGTTTCGATAAGCCCGAAAAATCAGCAACGAAGTGTTGTAAGCTCTATAAGCGCCTCAAGTTAGTGCGATGGTGTCGAGAAATGCGAACGGAAATCTCGAAAAGATTGGAGCATGTGCCTCTGCCCAGATTCTTGAGCTTTCTGCGAGAACGCAACGATGATGGTTTATGCAAACCCAAGACGGGATTTGAGATCTACTGTGAAATGTCGAGCATCCATGGATTCCATCTGTTTGTGGGCGCAAAGACCTGGCAGCGTGTTCTCTGGTGGATCTTCATATGCACGGCGCTGCTGCTCTCGCTCCTCGTGGTGATCATGTCACAGGCAATGACGGCAGATACGCCAACCATACGCTATATCGAGAGCATGATGCAGCCAAGTGCCGACCAGCCAATACCCTTTCCTTCTGTTACCATTTGCAGCTTGAATCGCGTGTCCAAGCGGAGTCTCCTAATCAAGGCCAAGGAGTGGCAGGTGGCAAAGGAAACACTGCAACGACTGCCTTGGTTAACCAAACGCAGTTTAAGCCCAGTTAATGAGACTTTGTTAAGCAATTCAAGCTTAAACAACTCCACTTGGTCAGAGCTCTTGGAGCAACTCTCGCCACGAGTATGTGAAACACAGCTGTTGAGTTGCCAGTGGCAGAATCAAAATCAAAGCTGCAACGAACTCTTTACCACCACTTGGAGCTACACTGAAGGTCGCTGTTGCAGCTTCCGGAGTCAGCCAAAGTTCGGGATCTCCATCCGCGGATTAACCATACATCTGGCTGCAATGCTGGAGGATTATGGCAGCACTCTGACTGCCACAGCTGGATTTGAGTTGCTTATACATGAGGCGGGAACAGCAATTGATGCTGCCACACAGCGCGTCTTTATGCCCAGGGGCACGGAGTCTCAGTTGATGGTAAAGGCCTTTGGAACACATGCCTCCTCCTACCTGGGCAACCTGCCCATTGACAAACGTCGTTGCTATCTAAACCATGAACGGAAGTTATTCCATTTCGCCAACTATAGTCAGGATAATTGCCTAGCCGAGTGTCGAAGTCAAAGGATCTATCGGATTTGCGGTTGTGTGCATCCTCATATGACTAGTAGATGGGATTGGCCTCAGTGCCAAGTGAAACAATTTAAGTGCTTGCAGGAACAGTGTAAGAGCTTAGTAAACTTATGTAATTATCACTGGACTGATAAGTATTTTTTTTAGATCTCAGCTGGGAGGATCTTCAGTTGCATTGCAACTGCTTGCCACCTTGTGAGTTCAACCGCTATGTAGTTTACAGCGATGTGGCCAACTTGGATGACACTTATACTATGACTAATGATGGTTTCTTGTAAGTGAATATATATTATTGGAGACCCTTTCTTACACTTCTAATTTTATCATTCGACAGCAACAACTTGAATGCCTCCGATGACTTGATACTTCACATTTATTTTGACTCGATGAGCGCTGAACAGCTGCGATTGGATGTATTTGAGAACTGGCTGACCTTCATAGGCAAGTACAGTCAAACTGTTCTAAGACGAACTTAATAACAGGGGGGACAATGATAAACATGCTGTCTTTGAAAAAGGCTCATATCTTTACACATTCTTTTTATAGATTCGAAACAGATAAGTTCATTTAAAAAACCCAATTAAAGAAAATAACTTGGCTACAGACATTTGAGTGATTTGATATAGAGAAATTCATCTCAAAATTATGAGAAACCTGTATCTGATCTATGAAAAGTTGGGCCTAAGAAAAGAAAAATCCTTTATAATGAAGTAGACCTAAAAGCATATTTCAGAGATTATTTAGTTAAAATTAATAGAATATACGTTAAAGAGAAGCTAATAATCGTACAATAGAAATGAGAAATAAAATCGTTTTAGAGAAATTTGCTTAGAGAAATTCTTTTGAACGCAAGAACTGTTAATTCAAAAAAAAATTTAAATGGGAATAATAAAAAGTTGAACTGTACAAAAACTTTACCACATTTTCTATAGACAAGAAACATCAAAGTTAGAGAGAAGTTAACCTTTACAAAAGTATCTGAATTTTTCATTTTAGAGAAGTTCAGCTTCAGAGATCAAAATGCAATTTTAAATTTAGAGAAGCACGATTATAAATGTCTTTTGCAATGTTTGCATTAAATACGTCTGACTTTGTACATAACTTTAACACATTCGTTTTAAAGAAAAAGACTGTACACATAAGCGAAAGTTAATTTTAGTTCGACTATTTAATAAAACAGTTCTAAGCAGTTCGAACGTTAGTTATAGAGAAGTTTGCCTGTTTGACATTAACGAGCAATTAGACCTATGTTTATATTTTTACTAAGTATATATCATTTGACAATGCGACAGGCACCTTTGGAGGCATCACGGGGTTGTTTATGGGCTGCAGTTTCGTGTCGGTCTTCGAGCTGATATTCTTTGTGTGTGTGCGACCCACATGTAACTGGTTGCTCCGACAGCAAGTACGCTATCGACTGAGACGCCGACGTCGCCTTCAAATTAGGGCGACAAATGGTAATTAGGACAGGCTAATTACCTATATTTGTTGGCCAAGTTCAGGCAGTTGCCAGACGCAGTTCCAACTGGTCGAAATGGCGTTCAAGAAGCGACGCATCTTTGATCTGCGCGTGGTGCAATCACAACAACAACTGGAGAAGCCGATCAATGGACACAGGAACAGCAGCAGCACCACAACCCACTCTGACCGCAGGCGCTTTAAATTATATCAGTTGCAACAGATTAGGAATTGGTTTACGGAAAGTCTGCGCAACTATTGTCAGACGACCTCATTGCATGGCTTTAGCTACATTACACGCCAGGATATCAGTCGCAATGAGCGATACTTTTGGCTGGCCGTTGTCCTGGCAGCCATTGTAGCTTCGATAACTCTGGTCCTGGTCTCGTTGTATGCGAACCGCGAGACGCCCACGGTGACGGTCATCGAGAGCTCGCATTTTCCCACCTGGAATATACCATTTCCGGCGGTCACCATTTGTAATTTCAACAAGATTTCAAAGACCAAAGCTTTGAGTTTGCTGAAGAACATGTAAGATATATTATTTATTTTTATTATTATTTATATTATTTTATATTTCAGTTAGTATCAACTGAGAGTAATTTGCCTAAATTGAACATTAACTATTATGAATCATTCCGTTCCTTTTCCTCGCCTCTACAGGCAGCTGCCACCGAATGTAACAAGTCAGCATCTGCAGCAGCTCTTCAATTTAACACTTCTCCCAACGGGCAACACAATCAGCAACAACTCCCTGCACATCTATGATCAGATATTGAAGCACAACAATATCACTTTAACAGAGCTGACGAATCAACTATCGCCCGACTGCTTGGAAATGATCTCTCGTTGCATCTGGAAGGGCATCAATACGCGCTGTGAGAGTCTCTTTCAACGCGTCGTTACCTTGGAGGGAATTTGCTGTAGTTTCAACTATTTTGGGGCATTAACAAATAATTTTCCCAAGTAAGTTGAAGTAAACAAAAAATAATCCAGAAACTATGCATCTACATATATTTAGACTCTTAAATGGTTAACTCTTAAAAGTTGAGTAGAAAGACAAAATATGAGAACTTATTAGGCTATCTACATAAGTTTTTGGACAGAAGGTTTCCTTACTCCCCACTGCGAGACGATAAATAATCTTAAAATATTACAATTCAAAGTGCATTATAGGAACTTTGAGAAAAGTTTTCTTCACTTCTAAATAATTCGATCATTTTAAATTAACAAGCTCAATTTCGGTTGTTTTTTTTTTTTTTCATTTAACGAATAAAAATGTTTGTTACAATATTCAGGCAGAAGAGGTAAAGCATTTTTGTAGTGAATTGTTTCTTTTTTCTAACTTAATTGCACCTCGATTTCCTTAGTAAAAAGTCGAGTTTAAAATTTTTTTGCTCGCGCTTCTTGAGCAGCTGTGATTGAAAATAGAAAAATGTCAACAAAATGCATTTGGAATGAGTTTGATCTTTACAGATAAAGGATTTCTGACTGAAAAATAGCTTAAGTTTTAAACAGTTCTAAGATTCAAAAGGCACTAACTTTCTATTTGACAGAAAAATTGCTTATCAGGTGCCGAAGCGTCCGTATCGCGTCACAGGCTGTGGCTATCCAACTGGACTATCCGTGCTGCTCGATCCAATGGTCTCTGATTATTATGGTACATTCTTTAGCGGCTTTGGGTTTCGCCTGCTCATACATAATGCCCACAATTTCCCGGATGAGAACTCGGAAACAAAGGTGGTCACCTCAACCCGGGAAAGTTTCGTACGCATCAATCCAGAGTCGACATATGCGACCAGCGATATACGTCGCATGGACTTGAAGTGGAGGAATTGCCTGTTTGGCAGCGAGCGTCAGTTGGATGGACTAAGGCGATACTCCTTCATCAACTGCATGTTCGAGTGCAGAATGCGGATGACTCTGAAGAATTGTGGCTGCCTGCCCGCCTATGTGGCCAACAACGGCAGCTACAAGGTCTGCGGCGTTTTACATTTAAACTGCGTCATTGAGAGCAAACGTGAGAAATAGAGGGGAAATCTAAAATGCAATTAAATCTGATCATTACCTTTATTCAATTTTATATCAGGTCTATATTCTCGCGCTCTGGCCAATCTGGATTCTCCGCTCTCTATAGTACGTCATACAATCAGCTTTCCCTGTGACTGTCTGCCAGATTGCGAGTCAAATCTATATGTCTCCGAGAGCACCATGGGCAGGCTGGATATTAACTACTCTAGCAATAAAATGACCACCAGGTAAGTTGTTTACTGCAATTGCGGATTCATATGTTCACATGGCGCCACATGTTACTGTCACAGCGCACAGTGGGGCCATTGCTTATTTTACTTTGCAAAAATCATAACTTTTGAACCAAATGAGATAAGAAAAAAAAAAATAAATCGGACTACTATATCATATACAGCCATAGGAATTAGGTCGATATATGCAATTCTGATGATTCTCAAAAAGATTAAATAATAAAATATAATTTTCAAAAATTTTCAAAAATTATATTTTATTATTTATTCTTTTTGAGAGTAATTTTTAAATATAAAAACCTTAAAAATAAACCAACAAAAATCAACAATTTTAAAAAACATTAATTTTTAGTTGCCATACAATTTATTTTTATCGCAAATTTCATTTGGGGCATTTTGGGGGCGTGGCACTTTTCTTAAGCACTTATTTCATAAGTTGAAAAGTTATCTATCATATGCTATTAAAATTATTCGATTATCTCATTTAGTTCAAAAATTATGATTTTTGCAAAGTAAAATCAGCAATGGCCCCACTGTGCAGCGTCATATTGTCAACATTTTTTTATAATAATAGGTCGAAAAATCGATTTTCGCAGCATCGATTATCAACTAAATTGCGCTGATAGTTGTTTGGCAATCAGTCTAGTTAATTATATAGATTTTCATATAAATTCGACAGTATTAAGTTCAGTTATATATTATATGACTTGAGAAGTTGATTTATATTTAAAGCTTGAGATTGCTTTGCTTTTGAGGCAAAATTTTATTAATTTGAGCAACGTTAATAAATGCTGGAACATTTTCAACATATTTGAATACCCCCCATTTTTAATTTGTAATCATTTCAGTTAAATTTAAATTTAATTATTTAATATTACTTATTTTTGATATTATTTAACATTTACTTAAATTTGTACATTAATTTTGGTCAACTGTACTTAGTTGACACTAAATAAATAAATAAATAAAATTTTAATTCAGAATAAGTTCAGATCAAAATAAGATTGACATGACATGACATTGCTTAAAAATCTGTTCAGTTTTGGCTAAGTAACGAGCGTTTAAAGTTGTTCAAACCATTGACCTAGCAACCTAACAGCCGTTATTAACAATTTTACTCAACCATCCATAGTTCTAATCACACGGATAGCATACTGGTTCATGTATTCTTTAGCGACTTGATGTCCACCAGATATCGCATGGAGATATTTCAAAACTGGCTCTCAGCACTCGGTGAGTAAACTATTCTTTGAAATCCATAACCTTATAAAAAAAATTAACTTTTTATGATGATTTTATCATTCACAGCTTCATTTGGCGGCCTGCTGGGACTCATTCTTGGCTTTAGCATTGTCACTGCCTTTGAGTTTGTGTATTTTCTTACTTTTCGACCCATCTTTAACTACATCAACAGAGATAGAGACTAATTTTGCAAGAGTCTTACAGCACGTTCTTCAACACGGGCCAAGCTAAGGGTTCTTTATTTAACATACGGTCGGCCGTTTGAATTTTGATTTCCACATCATAAATTTGAATTTATCAGGCATGCCACAGAAATCTCTTTCACTTGACTTTCACGTCAATTTCATTTCTCCGTGCCACAGTCCAATCACCTGAACAATTTTGAGTGAGATGAAATCATAGCTCAATTCACTGGCGTCCGATGCCATGAGAATAATGTCACATTTTTTGTCCGAATTTTTGAATTTAGAGTTGTCGAGAAACTTTTATTGTTTGCCGCGCCAATAACTTTTAAATTTTTTTAAGCTATACAATATCAATTATTATTTAAATAAATTGAATTATATAAATTAAATAAGAATTAAAATGAAAATTTGATATTCTGCACTGATAAACTTTAAAAAGTTGCTAAACAAACCCTTGGGAAATTTAATCTGAGAAGGGGCCAACCCTAGCAGCCTAGTACGAAAAGGTTGATGAACATGCTAAAAACTATAAATTACTCGAAGTTCTGTGGCACGGCGGAATTTTCGAAGTGGAATTGCTTTTCTCTGAAATCGCTTTCACTAGTGATTTCTGTGGCATGCCTGTATTTGTTTATGAACAGCTGATTTCATTTGTAAGATCGCAATAACAGCGCAGAGTCGCTTTAATAAGTATTTTGATAGGCAAATACTAATATTCTGTTAATAACAGCATTTTATGAGTTTACGAGTAGGCAGCTCAGTAAATAAAAGACATTGCCGCTGTAAACAAAATGCTTTTAAATGTTAAATTTATTGAGATTTTTTGTAATTGTAGATTTGCTTTTATGTATTGCTTTGCAAATTTAATAAGCACAAATTATCAGGCATGCCACAGAAATCTCTTTCACTTGACTTTCGCGTCAATTTCATTTCTCCGTGCCACAGTCCAATCACCTGAACAGTTTTGAGTGAGATGAAATCATCGCTCAATTCACTGGCGTCCGATGTCATGAGAATAATATCACGTTTTTTGTCCGAATTTTTGAAATTAGAGTTGTCGAGAAACTTTTATTGTTTGCTGCGCCAATAACTTTTAAATTTTTTTAAGCTATACAATATCAATTATTATATAAATAAATTGAATTATATAAATTAAATAAGAATTAAAAAGAAAATTTGATATTCTGCAATGATAAACTTTAAAAAGTTGCTAAACAAACCCGTGGGAAATTCAATCTGAGAAGGGGCCAACCCTAGCAGCCTAGAACGAAAAGGTTGATGAACATGCTAAAAAACCTAAATCACACGAATTTCTGTGGCACGGAGAAATTTTCGAAGTGGAATTGCTTTTCTCTGAAATCGCTTTCACTAGTGATTTCTGTCATGCCTGTATAATATACAGTGTATATCATTAGAAACTGTTAACATGTTATCATGCATGTTAACATTTTAAACAATCTCGATTGTAACTTTGTTATCAACGGAAATCTTTAATCGTTTCGTTAATCGAGCACCGATAATCTAATAGATAATAAGAGTGTAATTAGTCAATAAAATGAACTAATAAATTCAAATAAAAATGCTTAAAAACACGCGACGTTTATTTATTTGAAATAACCCAATTTGTTAACCTCGCCAACCATGGCGACAATGGAGTCCAACAACTCCTCGCTGGCAGGAATGATTTGATTAGCGGGCAACTTGAAACCTGTCAAGATGCTGTTGCCGGAAGGACGCAGCTCGTAGCAGAAGGCCATGCGCACATCCTGAACGCCATAGGCCCAGTCCACACTGGCTCCAGCTGCCGGGTAGATGGCGTCATAGATGTTGCCACCGGTGTACTTGGTGTTGTAACGCTGGGATACGGCGGCAATGGATGCCTTGAAGACCTGTTCGAAATCCTCGACATTATCAGGCAAATCACCAGTGTGGCCATAGGGATACAGCAAAAACTGAGAGTAGGCATGGAACGAGATGTACAGCTGGATCTTGCCCTGCAACGAGGCAATGTATTCGGACAGAGAGAGAGTCTCGATTTCAGAGAACGCCGAGGGTCCAGCGTAGGTATCCGTGCAGGAATTGTTGCTGGCACCAATCTCGTTCCAGTGGAAGCCCCAGTTGCGGTTGGGATCAGCTCCGAAACAGCTGCCATGAGGAGCGCGAGTTTTGCGCCACATGCGATCCTTTTTGTGAGTGTGGACGTATCCATCGGGATTGGCATGGGGAATCACGTACCAGTTGTAGTTATCTGCCAACTGCTTAACGGAGTCCAACTTCGAGGTCAGCAGCTGCTGGATGATGAAGGTAGCGGCAGCTGGAGCGATCCATTCGCGGGCATGAATGCCAGCCTCAATAAAGATTCCAGGCTTCTCAGAGAGACTCTTGGAAATCTTAACACCCAGAATAGGGCGACCTTGATAGGTCTTGCCGCCCTCGATCAGTGTAACAACGTGGGGGTATTGCTTGGCCAGTGTAACCATCCAGCTGTAGGTATCCTCCAGTTCATAGTACTGCTCCCAGTTGTATTCCTCGGTGGCACGCCCCTTGATGGCAACTTTCTCATCAACGGCATCCATTGACTTTTGGAAATCCTCCGACTGCAGCTCATACTTGATCTCCGCCTTGCCCAGCAGCTCCAGTAGATCGGGCACCTTGTGCGGTGCCACAACCATCTGAACATCAGCGCCCACAATGTGAACACCGTCCAGAAAGAGAATCGAGTCCGTGGAGCTCTCCAGATCCTTCAGTACGGCCAGTTGAGCCTCGTTCTCCGCATTGGCCTTGTAAAGGCGATAGTTATCGTAGCGAACACGTTCCGCCTGGCTAACTCCGACGGTGGCCAAGAGGCCCAAGAGACCGAATAGAAGACACTTGTTCAGCGACATGGTTGTCGTTGGAATGAGGTCTTGGAGAGCACATAAGTGGCTTATATAGTTGATTGGGTTTTGGCCATAACGTTCCTGATAAGCGTTGATAAGGCGTTTAGCCAAATCTTATTTATAACCCTTAGGCTTACATTGTCACCTCTCTTGTGAACATAAATATATTAGGAATATAGTTATCTGCGTCCGAAACTTATCAATGCTACGATTCTCGGTGTATAAATTACGGCAAATACGTATCTCGTGCCCGCCCCAAACTTATATAGAAAATCAACAATGTTCTCGTAAGTTTCTGAAAAGCAAAAGTTATAATTGAGCTGGTCATAAACCACTTGGGTTTAACCGTGACCGTTTATCAAGTGTATTATTGAATGACTGGCAGTCTATAAACTGAATACGTTGAATACGCACTAATAAAGACCGCATTGCAGTTGAGTTCTTTGAGGGACTTTCAAATTTTGTTTCACTACTAACAGATTAAGGATTTCTAAATTCTAAGAACCTGACTGAAAAAAGATTACCTTATCAAAAAAAAACTCATATTTTCAGAGATCGTGAATAACTGGCAAACACATATTTTCTTTTTAACAACTCTGAATAACACTTTTGAACAAACTCACTGAAATCCAGTGGGAATTCAATTTGATTGATACTTATTTAATCTATCAAAAAATAATTTTACTGCATTGATGTAAAATTAAGTAAAAACGCGGTAGGAGAGGTGCACGTTGGTTTTATGCACAGTATTTTCGCAGCCGTTCAATTCAATCCCCACAAACAAAATAAAATTAATAAAAACAAAAGGGGCCCGGCTACAGTCGAGTTTGCTCGACTGCAAGATGCCCTGTGCCAGTCTCTATAAAATATAATATTGATTATTATTAGTAATATGTACACGTTTTCGAAAAAATCAAATTTTTCTTGTACAATATGTGTTAAATCGTGCTGAGCTGGTTGACATTTGGAACAACAACAATGGGATCAACGAGATCATTAAGTCAATAAATGAAAAAAATAAAGATATCGTCAATTATATAAATAAGCACTTGTGGAAGTGTAATTCAACTCTGGAAAGATTTAGGGTAAAGCACTCAAAATGGCTTGTCAAAAGCATACTCATAAAATCTTCACTTTCTTTACTTTGAGAATAAAGGACTATTCACTAGACAACAAAAGGAATAGATGAATACTGAAATAAAAATTGTATAATTATTATTTTTGTTCATCAAATATATATAAATAATATATATAATAAAACTTTTTAATGGAACGGCATAATCTTAGTTGCGTGTCGGCCAGATCGGTTATATGTCAACTATATAAAATAGTGTTCCAAATCATATGAAACTTGGTAGGTCAGCTGAAAAACATAAGAATTGTATACAAACTAAATTTCAAATCAATAGCTTTATAAACAAAATAGTTGGGTCAAATCGGTCAGATTGACTATATGTATGGCAGCTATATGAAATAGTGTCTCAAATTAAATGAAACTTGGTAGGTCAGTTTGGGAGCATAAAAAATGTATTCAAACCAAATTTCAAAGCAATAGCTTGATAAACAAAAAAGTTAGGGCAAATCGGCCAGATCGGTTATATGGCAGCTATATGAAATAGTGCCCCAAATCATATGAAACTTAGTAGGTCATCTTGGGAGCAGACAAAATGTATACAAACCAAATTTCAAAGCAATAGCTTGATAAACAAAAAAGTAAGGGCAAATCGGCCAGATCGGTTATATGGCAGCTATATGAAATAGTGCCCCAAATCATTTGAAACTTGGTAGGTCATTTTGGGATCTTAAAAAATATATTCAAACCAAATTTCAATTCAATAGGTTTAAAATTAGAGTTTATGCCAAAAAAAACAGAAAAAAAACCATAGTGCAGTGGTCCGATTTAGTCCAAACTTGGTCAGGATGTATGGAACCATAACATATGCTGATTGAGTAAGATTTGTTAAGATATTTCAAGCAACCAAAAAGTTTTTCATACTAAGATTTGGTTTTCGACTGATCGTTCCTATGGCAGCTTTATGATACAGTGGTCCAATTAAGTCCAAATTTGGTGAGGATGTAAGGGACCATCCCAGATGCTGATTCTGCAAGTTTGGTTGAAATATCTCCAAAAACAACAAATATTTTTGCACTAAATCTTTATTTTCGATCAATATTTCCAATGGCAGCTGTTTTTTGCGAAAAACTTCTTTGTTGTTTGAGATATCTTAACAAATCTCACTCAATCAGCATCTTTTATGGTCCGAAATATCCTGACCAAGGTTGGTTGAAATCGGACCACTGTATCATATAGCTGCCATACAAACACAAACTAGAAAATCGTTAAAAAGTTGATTTATATTCTTTCACTGAAAAGCGTATATCTCCGCCATTTATCCATGGATTCTCATAAACAGTTGCCTATTTTCTTTATAACAGTGTTAGCTTTACGCTAAATACTCAAAACAAATTTTACCTTTGCGATATCTATTTTTTCTAGAGCAATTTGTGAGCTCTCGAGCTCAAAAAATCACAAAAAAACAGGATTTTGGAACTTTTAAAAGTCGCTAGCTTCTGAACTACTAAGCCGATCTCAAAACTATATGAGAAAAAGTTGTGAAGAGATTAGTTACCTTTAATTTGAGTGCTTTTTTGACCGCATCGGTAAATTAGATCTCGTGGTATACTCTAAAATGTGAGAGCAGCTTCGAAAATTTGGAAAAACCTGAATATTTCGAAAACGCTTCTATAAAAAAATTTTTAAGTGCGATTTTCGTGTTTAGTGGGCCAAAATCCATAAGAAAAGTGCACTCAGACATGAAAGTCAAAATTTTTTTTTGATTTTGTAAACTAGTGTAAGAGTTATTAGAAACTTGATTAACTTTGTTTTTCAATTTTTATTTAAAAATTATAGAATAAAAGTTATTTTTCAAATTTTATTATAAAAATTGAAAATAAAAGTTATTTTTCAATTTTTATAATAAAAATTGAAAATAAAAATTATTGCCAATTTTTATAATAAAAATTGAAAATAAAAATTATTTACCAATTTTTATTATAAAAATTGAAAAATAATTTTTATTTTCAATTTATATAATAAAAATTGAATGCTCATATCTTTTAAGCCGAAAGGTGTATTTTCAAAAGTGACATGTATATATTTAGGCGCAGTCAAGGAGAGTAGGAACGATGTTGATCAATAATTTTTATTTTCAATTTTTATAATAAAAATTTAAAAATAACTTTTATTTTCAATTTTTATTATAAAAATTGAAAAATAATTTTTATTTTCAATTTTTATAATAAAAATTGAAAATAAAAGTTATTTTTAAATTTTTATTATAAAAATTGAAAATAAAAATTATTTTTCAATTTTTATTATATAAATTGAAAATAAAAATTGAATGCTCATATCTTTTAAGCCGAAAGGTGTATTTTCAAAAGTGACATGTATATATTTAGGCGCAGTCAAGGAGAGTAGGAACGATGTTGATCAATCACCCCTCCCCCCCCCCCCCTCTCACAAACCACCTTGTGAATGATTGAGTATGAACTTGCTCTATGTGATATTCGCTTTAACATTAAGCGATGTTTGCAATAGAGTTTCGTGAGTGCACTGTACATCAATTTTTGCAACAACAACTGTATTTTTGTATACCTTATCTTTACGAGTAACAGGTAATTCCCGTTAGAATTGCTCTGCTTATCAGCTTTAAGAAAACATAAAAAAGTACAAAGGGTATATTAAATTTTAAAAAATAAAAATACGCGTAACATGCAGAAGTAGCCGTGGCAAACCCCATAAGGTATATAAATTTTTTATCAGCGTCAATAGCTGAGTGTATATAACCAAGTCTTCCTGACCTACTGGATGAACCGATATATCTCCGAGACACCAAACTTTCTATGTACAGGGTATCTCACAGTCGAGCTCTGCGGACTGTAGTCTTTTCTTTCAGTTAAAACTTTGCTTGCGATAAGAAATGCCTTAAGCAGCATCACTCATCTTGTGAGAGCTTATCTTTGCTTGTTTCTTAATTTCATTTGATTTCTGATCGCGATGGGTCGTAAAAGTGATATTGTTATCCGTGAATTTTTCAATTTCGATTCAGACGAAAATGTCTCAAAATGCAAACTTTGTGGCAGTTGCTTTAAAGGAAATTACTTCACCAACTTAAGAAGGCATTTGCAGGAGGTTCATCCAGGCGAATACAAAAATGAAATTGATGAGCAAGATCCAGACGAGCCTAAGGAAAAAAAAACAAAAATTTCCA
>JBAMBL010001748.1:0-123334 GCA_037043405.1 Drosophila subquinaria
TTTCACCGACGGTGAATTTACGCATTCACACAATTCGCATCGAAGTTCACACCAAAATCCCATCGGTTTTTGTTTTTCACGGTAGCTGGTCACACTCAACACAATTTTAGCTCGCGTACACTTTTTTTTGCCGAAAAGCACAAAAAAAATACCAAACAAGTGCGATGTTAACGTATTGATGTTACTGGCACGGTTTCACCGAAGCAAAAAACTGATGGAATATGTTAGAACGTGTTCTATTTCCATCGTGTGTTGTCGGTGTGTTTACACGACACCGAAATTTTTTTGACAAAAAGTGTCGGTGAAAAAATCATCGTCTGAAAGCACCTTTAGCAGGTACTGATTACTGATCCATCACAAATAAAAGAGCGATTGTGGATTGAAAATCCTGCTCAATGCACTCAAGTTTTCATTGTTCAATGCAGGCTTAGCTCTTTTCACTGAGTGTGTATTTGTTATTCTAAACAAACACACATAGTACATACATACAGTAGCTCACAGCTTATTTCGTGCAAGGGTAGGGACAAATTTCAATATCGAATAACTTCGAAACTATTAAAGATATCAACAAAATTTAAATGCAGTTCTTTTCAGCGGACTGTCTATATTAACTAAGATAATTAATTGGTATTCTATTTCTGTAAATAGCCCTTAAAATTAAGAAAAACTAAAACAATTGACTATTTTCATGTCACAGCTTATTTCGTGCAGGCACTTGGAGTAACTCTAAATCTGTAATTGTGATTATAATGTCGCAGCTTCTTCTTCTATCCTTAAGGACACATCATTAGCTAATATTATTTTACTTTTAATGGGTTAATTCACGTTTAAAATTTTAGTTTTGAGGTGATTTCCAAAATGAGCCCTGGTACAAATATCAAATAGTAGAAAAAGGTCCTAACGAGATTAAAATAAGGTTTAACTTAGCGGAATATTGTTGAAATTATAAATTTAGGCCCTAGTGTAGAACATTCCGTCATCCAAGGTTTTCATTGAGCCAACCAAGTGGCAGAAAAGGGCCAAGATTATCCCAACTAAGTTTTCACTGATACCGATAGGAAACTTATCGGGCGGATTATCAAAGCTAATGCAAAGTTATCGGTTCCAAAAATGACTTCGTTGTTGAAGGCACATATTCTTGTCCATGATTCCATCAATAATACCCCTATTTTCAACGCCTGTAGTCGCCATGGGTGCCCAAACAAAAACACTGTCGCCGGCATTCTAAACAGTGGTTTCTAGGTGCTTATGTTATAGCTCGGTATTCGGTTAATGCCAAACCTATTGCATTCCATTGATACCAAAGATGTTTTATTTGGACTTTTTTGCAGATATAAAGTCATTCCAGAAGAAAATCGGATGATTTTTATGATTTTTGGTAAATTTTACTCTGAATAGCTGATAACCTGTGTTAATAAATGGCTTCTTTCGCGGTACTTGGGCATACAAGTCATTATCTCGCAGTATAGGGCCAACTGTTCCTATAGAACATTTGTTGGCCATTTCATTCTCAACATCCGAGATCAATTTTGGAACCGATAACTTTGCATTAGCTTTGATAATCCGCCCGATAAGTTTCCTATCGGTATCAGTGAAAACTTAGTTGGGATAATCTTGGCCCTTTTCTGCCACTTGGTTGGCTCAATGAAAACCTTGGATGACGGAATGTTCTACACTAGGGCCTAAATTTATAATTTCAACAATATTCCGCTAAGTTAAACCTTATTTTAATCTCGTTAGGACCTTTTTCTACTATTTGATATTTGTACCAGGGCTCATTTTGGAAATCACCTCAAAACTAAAATTTTAAACGTGAATTAACCCATTAAAAGTAAAATAATATTAGCTAATGATGTGTCCTTAAGGATAGAAGAAGAAGCTGCGACATTATAATCACAATTACAGATTTAGAGTTACTCCAAGTGCCTGCACGAAATAAGCTGTGACATGAAAATAGTCAATTGTTTTAGTTTTTCTTAATTTTAAGGGCTATTTACAGAAATAGAATACCAATTAATTATCTTAGTTAATATAGACAGTCCGCTGAAAAGAACTGCATTTAAATTTTGTTGATATCTTTAATAGTTTCGGAGTTATTCGATATTGAAATTTGTCCCTACCCTTGCACGAAATAAGCTGTGAGCTACTGTATATGGAAAGAGCTACGGCAGTTAAAGTTTGGTGTGTGCTTTGTCTTCGGTTATGTTTGCTGTTTCACTTTCTCGATTGTTATACGAATATAGGACAAAACATTACTCGCAATAACAAGATCATTAGATCATCAATGTCATTTTGTACATATAGACGATAGTATTTACACTCGATTGTAGGAGTTAGCTACGAGTATTAAAAAGGAATATTGAGAAAATGTTTAGCCGCAATTAATTAAATTATTAATTAAAATGCAAAATGGAAAATTGTTAGATTTGGCGAGAAAACCGCCAGAAATTCATTTTAGAGGAAAAAAAAAGTAATTTTTGGCGGGAAAATCGCCGGGTTGTCAAAAAAGTTTTTAGTACTATGCACTTTTCTCGTAGTGTGAACTTTGAACAGGTCGAATTTCGCAAAACTCTTTTCTATTGCACGATAAAATTGTCATTGTTGTGTGAAAGTTTCTAGGTTTTACCGTTTGACCTACACAATGATCAGTCAGTCAGGAGGAGAATATTTGTATATAGACCCATTTTTTATACTTTCTTTCTCAAAATTTCTATAAAAATAATAAATCAGTCAACCTCTGAACATTTATTTAAAAGCACAAATATTTTTCTATTACAAAAAATCATCTATAATTATGAGAATTATAATTTGAAAATAATTAAGATACAAGGTCCCACTTCACAAATACCTCTTATTTCTGGTACAACTGTATTTCAAAGCTGAGCACTGTCTTTATACTTGTTACACCACAACTTTTATTGGTATTGGATTGTTTGCTATCTTTGCTTGTGCTCGGCTTCGGAGTCGTTCGTGGCTACATTCATTCAGTCGCTGGTCTTAAGAGTATAAAAGTTCAGGCAGGCGCTGCAGTTGGCATCATTAAACCGTTAACCATCGCAGAGTGTAGAGTGGTACGGAGCGTGTAGAGAGTAGAAACAAATTATCGGCTATCGGGACACAGTTCGACGGTTTCCCTCAGACCACAACACCCACATCCTCAAGGATATATTACGCCAGCAACATGAAGTTGATGGTATGTATTGAAAAGGATCCCAGTGAAGTGAAGTGATTTGAAGTGACCATCAAGAACTCTCCAATTGAAAAGTGAAAGAATGTTGAAATCATTCTAAATTTTGCATAGGCAGACCAAATAAAAGATTCCTCGATCATAAACAGATACGACTCTACACTTACTAATAAATCAATTATGGATGATACTCAGAAGTGATCTCAAGGATACTATATTTGACAATTGAAGCTAACTAATGCATAATACAATAAAAAAAAGTATATAAATAATAATATAAATACAAATAAAAATACTTGCTCCTCAGCCGATCGAAAAAAGAATGTTTAGCTTGTAGATTCCATGAACTGAATACTAACAACAAAGCCAATCTTAAATTTTTGAGTCTAAACTTTCCCCAATATGAAAACCCTCAAATTTCGATTTGGTCAACCTTTCAGAGTACGGCGACAACGCTCGCTCTGGTGCTACTGCTGGCTACCAGCTGTGCACAAGCGGAGGAAGAGAAGAGTGCCGCCGCGGAGAAGACAGCAGCTGAGCCCGCAGAGAAGAAGGCCGAGGAAGCTGTGAGTGATGACACCACGAAGTCGAAACGTGGACTGCATCACTATGAGGATTACCATCACCATCATCACCATGTGCCACACTTCCCAGTGCATGAGGAGAAGACACTGACGGTCATCAAGAAGGTGCCCCAACCCTACCCAGTCGAGAAGATTGTCCATGTGCCTGTCGAGAAACACATCCATGTGCCCGTGAAAGTCAAGGTGCCCAAGCCTTATCCCGTGGTCAAGCATGTGCCCTATGAGGTTAAGGAGATCGTGAAGGTGCCTTATGAGGTTCCAGCGCCATATCCCGTCGAAAAGAAGATTCCCGTGGCCGTCCATGTGCCCTACGATCGTCCTGTGCCCGTCAAGGTATAGCTCCCTTCTTTTCAGACACTAGGAGCCTGTTCTAACCAGTACAAACCCTTTAGGTTCACGTGCCCGCACCCTACCCAGTGAGAAGAAGGTCCATGTGCCTGTGAAGGTCCATGTCCCAGCTCCTTACCCGGTCGAAAGATTGTCCACTACAACGTTGAGAAGCACGTGCATGTCGACAAGCCCTACCCCGTCGAGAAGATCGTCCACTACCCCGTGAAGGTGCCCGTCGATAAGCCAGTGCCACACTACATCGACAAGCCAGTGCCACACTATGTTGACAAGCCGGTGGCAGTGCCAGTGATCAAGAAGGTGCCAGTTCCCGTCCATGTGCCCTACGATCGTCCCTATCCCGTGCATGTGGACAAGCCAGTGCCGTATGAGGTGAAGATCCATGTGCCACAACCTTACCCCGTGATCAAGGAAGTGCCAGTCAAGGTGGAGAAACACGTGCCGTATCCCGTGAAGATCCCAGTGGAGAAGCCCGTCCATGTCCACATTGAGAAGCATGTGCCCGAGTATCACGAGAAGCACGTCCACTACAAGGAGCCCGAGTTTGTGCACAAGCACATCGAGGAGGAGCATCATCATGAGCCCATCCATCATCAGTCACATCACTCATATTCGGCACCCATCGAGGAACATCATGAGCATGAGCATGAGGTGGAGCATGATTTTAACTATCATGATTATCATTCATATCACGGTTACTAAATTGGTGAAATGAACTTCTTTCTCTCACTTCTCTTTGCAGCATTGAAAAGCGTAAGCGTAACGGTTATGAATGGATCAAAATCTAACTAATCCTTCACAAAACATACTTAGAAACATTCCATAACATATTCCATATCAAACCATATGCCTACCATACCATTTCCACATTGCTATGCAGAACGTGATAACGATAGAGATTCAGAAATCAATTTTAAAAACGACTAACGTGATGACGAACTTAGTTTGTACGAACTCAACGAACTCTCTTAACTTAGTTTAAGCCATAAAAAAAAAGAGAAACGAATTGAAATGAAATGAAATAATCAGAAATTTCGGAGACGATTGAATAGACTTTACGAACAAGATACAACAACACATTTGGGCCGCACAGCCCACGAACCTAGAACAACAACATGAACTAGACCCATCAACAACAACAAGAACAACAAGAACAACACACACATACACATGACAAACCTCTAAAGGATGGATTTTGGATGTTGTGCTGTGATGTTCGACCTTGACTCTGGGTACAATTGACGTGGTTGCTGCTGCTGTTTTGTCCTCCAGCTGCGGCTTCTCCTCCTTCTGCTCTGGTCCACCGATTTGTGCACCCGGTTCAGTTCGATTTGAGTGGGTTTCGAATTCACAAATGATTCGAGACGGTTGTATTAGACTCAGATCTCCCCGATGATCTGAAAAGCGTTGTAAGCGTGTGATATAAGACTTCTGTTAGTGTTTAAGTGTCTACCCCTTAAGATCGGCCTAGCCTAGCCTAGCCTATTTAAGTCAGTTTGTAAACGAACGTATTGTATTAATTGTAATATTTTTTGCTATCTAGTTTGTAACTCAACCATATCTATAGATTTGCTTAATGTTAAAAGCAATTGAAACGGATTTATGAAAAGTACTTAATTTACCAAATATTTTTTGTCTCTGTAAAAAATAATAACAAACAAACAAAATACTCTTAAAAGAAAATTCAACTATGATAATGAAGCTGATGAATGCTAATAATAAAAGTAAAACGAAAACTAAGTGATCAAAACTGAAACAAATATGATTTTTATTTTAAATCGAATAAAAAACATTGACAGCTTCTAAAAGCAACAAATCAATTTACAATTATTATGTGATAGTTTGAAATCGTTTATCCAGTAGCTAAAGCTTTGCACGTTATCCCGATTTGTTAGACATTTTTAAAATATCCGAAAGCGGAAAAATAAGTTAAATAAGATGGGTAACGCAGAAAGACTTTCACAATCACATATTGTTAAAATTCATTTGTATTACATCTGATTAACCTCTTTTCAGAAAGAATATGAGTAACGACTCCTTGTACAGTCTTCTTTCTACATCAGGGCTCGGCACGGCCCTATCCCGTAGGCATAGGAAACTTGCGTGGCGACTGCGCTGCCGCTCACGTACGCTCACGTACGACACACTGCTACGATTTGCTTCTGTTAACGTCGCTGTTATTCCGCTGTTAGGCGAACAAAAATGCACACTAACGCAATGCAAACATATGACTGTGTTGGTGCCGACCACTGTTCTACATATACAAATTAACGAACTTAGCTTTAAACTTTTCTAGCCCAAGCTCTACGCTTTTGATTACCTATGTTCCCTTTGTGTATTCTATTCTATTGTTAAGTACAAGTCTCCAATTTAAGCAAAAAAGATTATACTTCAAAATTTGTAGTTTTTGTTGATTTTCCCACCGTGTTTACCTGAAAATGTAAACGCGCAACGTCATGCCAACTGAAATCAAGTCATTTGGCATTACCCATAAACGGCTTATCTAATTTTCAAATGAGGTAAACATTGCCTGGCATTCATAATTGCATATTCAAAATGTCTTTCGCCCACAAGGCAAGAGGCAGGCAATATGTTTATTTCATTTGCCACACTATGTTTTTATCATTTCGCTTTCCATGACACAACAACTGCAACACAAGCAACAACAACAACAACGACAACCCGCTGACGGCACTGGCGTCCATTTCCTAGCGATTTTTTTTTGCGGTCTAGCATTACTTTTTATTAGCACCGCCGATTTGTGCGGTTCGTATGGTTGTCAATTACCATACCCTGTAGTCAAACAGTTGTGTGTAGCGGGTATAATAAGTGTATATGTATAACCTGATTTGTCAGCTTAAAAATTATTAGATCATCTCACATCTCGTACTCATAAATCTTTTAAAAGAACACTATAATCGCCAATTTTAAAATATCAGGGGTGCCACAGAAATCGCTTTCGCTTGAATTTAACTTAAAAATACAAATTTAATTTCTTAATTTTCATAAAAATTTAATGCATCCCTGTATATATTTTTTTTATTTTTTTTTTTTAATTTCATAGCTTCTTTCAATAAATCAAGAGTTCTGCAAGAAATTTTGTTTGGTGACTTACGCATTCAAATATTCAAATATTCATACAAATTTAAGATAAATTCAAGCGAAAGCAATTTCTGTGGCACCCTCTATAATATTATTTACCATATAGTGTTGATCCATACATATTTTAAAATTATTTAGATTTTTCGAATATACTCTTGAATACTTTACAGAGTATTCCATAATCAAGTAATTTTTTAAGTATTGTTGCTTTACGAGTAGTTACCTCCGGCTCGCTGTGCCTGGTCGGGTAGTATTTATAAAGATTAGGTTTCAATTTGCATTTCGGCTCCATTGAAGCAGTGCTGCAATTTTTGGTCTACTAAGTGGGGCATAGATTTATCACGTTTTTCTCAGTCGGTTTGTAGGACATGTGCTCCTAACCGATATTCGAGTCAAGTCGAGTCGCATGCAAAACGTGTTGTGAAACGAAATGAAAAGTGTGCAGAGAGCTGAGAGTTGGACACCAACTTTGGCTCAGACTCAGACTCAGACACAGACAGAAACTCAGATGTGGCTCTGGTTTTATTACCATATCTAGGCAAACTCTCTTGGTGGTTAGTTGATTTCTGTTCGCTTTTGTTTATGTAACTGTAGCATTTGCAGTTTATGGATTATGCAATAAATAATCAACACACACACACACAACAACAACAACAACATAAACAATAGGCTAACGAGTGTTGCAATTCCCCCTAGTAAAAGAATGGATAGCCATAAAAGTCTGGCTAATGGATTCATGTCTGGCTAATTAAAAGCTTATAACTGTTATTCAAATGGGGCTTTCAGTTGGCATATCCCCCAGTTTTTCACAATATCTCAATACTTGTTTGGTTTGCACTACACCTTGAAAGAACGCAACGTCAAAGTAAACCGCAATCTATTGCGGTCAAACAGTTGGCGAAAATCTTATGCAATATGGCCCACTATGGTTGTCATAACGCTCAAAGCCCTGTCTTACATTTTAAACAGATGATAGACGTTTTGGGCCAACAAAATGAACAAAAACTAACTTAAACTGCAGGCAACGAGTGGCGAATGAAAAACCAAATAAAGCAAAATAAAAAGAAATATAAAAGAAAAAATAAATGTAATACCCGTAGTATAGAAAACATGGTTCCAACTGGTCGGCACGGTCAGCTTTAATGGTCAAGTCATTGACACCAGCAGAAAAAGGTGGTGCCATTGCCCCACTCGGCACCGCTTTGTGGTGACATAGATTTGCATTTGCATTCGCTGGAAAAATTTGTGTTTTCATACCCTGTAACCATTCAAATTGGGTATACACGACTAAAAAAGTATTTTGAATAAAAATTAAGGGGGTAATTTCTATGCTAAAAGGTTTTATAATATATAATTAATGTAGACATAATTGTTTGCCTTTTAATGCAATTGTATATCGTATGATTATAATCATACTTATATTATAGTCGAAAAAAAGACAAATTTCTACCTTTCCCCATTCAATTCCATACTATAAAACGTAAGTCACGTCTGATTATAAGATATCTGCTAGTCGATCAAACTAGTCCAAAGTCTATACACCTATCTCTCTGGTTTAATGGGTCAGTTTGCCAGACAGAGAGCCTGCATGGGAGACAATTCAATTTAAGGCTTTTCGTAACCGTTTCTATTTTGGCTTATTTAAATGATGTCAGAGCTGTGCCGACTGGAGTCGATTCAAGTCGAGTCGAGGCGAACCAGTCCCAGTCCCCAGCCAAGTGGAAAGTGAATGCGGGAAATATTTTTTTTTTTCATTTTCTATTTCATTTTCTTTCATTTCCAGCCAAACATGTGTGTCTTTGTTTGACCGTCTGTCCCTCTGTCCGACTGCCTGTCTGTCTGTCTTGTCTACTGGACTGGTCATTATGTGCAGTCAGTGGGCCAACTTGTAGCCACATTGGCTTGTAGTTTTAGCAGTCCGAATATTACGACGCGTAATCGACGCCGTTTTGATAGAAATTACTCAAAATGAGTGTGTATGTGTGTGTGTGTGTTTAAATTGTAATCGAATATAGCAAAATTAATAACAGCTTTCTGTTTATTTGCTTTTTAATTGCTGCATTTGGGTTATGTTGCGAATTAGATAAGACATCAACATTTCATGCGGTAATACAACATGTAATCAATGTGCTTTACAGGTGGAAAAGTCATGGATATAAAATATTATTTAAATCAGCGGTGGGCAGGAAATCTGAATTAGGGAGCACTACAACAACATCAATGACAACAACCCTTTTAGAGTCTACCTAAGTTGGGAGCAGCCGCTGCTCCCGGAGCCACTGCGTGCCCACCACTGATTTAAATGTATTCTTCCTTTGCCAAAATGTTATTTTCGATTTTAATTACAAAGAAAATCAAAAAAAAAATATTTGTGAAATGGTAAAATAAATACTTGATTCGTTTTTACAACCATCAATTGATATTTACCATTATCATAATGCCTTGTTTTCATTTAATAATTGAAATTAAAATGTGTACTCACTTAACATATGGTATATTTGCGGGTATATGATACTTGGCACCCAAGTCAAAGTCCTGTTCTGAGCGTAAGACAGGCGGCTTTATGCCCGCATATCTCTCACTGTAATAACAGAAACTTAAATACAATATGTGAATTTTAAGACTTGGCTCATCATTACCGCAAGTTCCAGTAGTGACAGTTCATAATTCGCTTGTTCACATTTCCACTGAATATATCATAGCGCCAGTTGTCCAAGGACAAGGCAAAGGGCAGAAATGCAACCTGAAAATAGAGTAAATCATGAAGATTAACTGAGTCAATTACTTTTGATTTGACTTGCCTTATCAATGGCCATGGTAAACAAGTAGTTAATGTCATAGCTGCTCTCATCCAAAGAGCGCTGGAGCAGCCCCAAGGTCTGCAAATGCTTTGGCGTGGAGACGGACAGACCAATCGCATCGCCTACTGCCTGATGGAATGCCGGATTGGCGCCATTCCGGAAGACCTTGGGCAGGTGACGGTACTGCAGGAAGTACTGGATATGTGCCATCTCATGGTGCACACTGATCAGGCTGCGCTGATTGATATCCGTGCAAATCTTGACACGGAAATCATGGCGATTGCAAAAGTCCCAGGCCGAGGGTTCGCACAAGACGCGTCTATCCAGCGGCTGCTCAAATACGGAATTCCGATAGAACTCCGGCCCCACTGCGGACATGTTGATGGATGTGAAAAACTCCTCGGCCAGCTGAAACATCAACAGAGGCGTATAGCCCTGCTCCACCATGCGAGGCGTCACATCGATGAGCTTGCGACCCGGATAGGGTATTATTATGTCCAGGACATTAGACCAGGACTGGCCGTACATATTGCCCAATATATGCGATGGAATTGGTGCAATACGATTGATGCGATCTGGCCCGTAGTAATCCCGCAGCTTGCGTCTAACATACGAGTGGAGTAGCTCATAAAGTGGACGAATTTGCTCCCAAACATTATCCATATCCTGGCGAAAGTTACCCGACTCATAGGCCAAATACCAATACTCCCCGCCATTGGTAACATCTGTGAATCAGTCAGTTATTATATTCTTACTTATTCATATTTATATCTGGGCAGTTCACTCACTGTTTACATAGGCCACCTCCTGCATCACGTCAATCAGCTGCTCGTAATTATCGCGCATTCCGCGTCCCGCCTTGCGATGATACTCCACCCAGGTGTGCTGCAGCTCATCCCAGTCCCTGCTCTTGGCCATGATATCCTTCAAATGGGGAATGTAATGCAGATCGCATTGAAATGGCTGCTGATAGGCGCAGATGCTAGCTCCATTGTAGAGGAAAAGCATTTCATTCAACAACCGATTGTACTGAAAACAAAAACATCATATCATCAATCGAATGATAGATCTTATAATCATCCTTACCCTATCGAGAACATCCAGTGGTAGTGCATTGGGTCCGACCTCAGATTGCAGCATCAGCTGTCGATATAGTCGACGATCGAATATGAGATCCTTGTTAATATGCTTCGACTGATCGGCTGTAATTCGCTGATACTCCACATAACGTTGCTGGGCATTTAGCTGTGGAAGGTTTATAGAGAAAGGTTCATTAGGAAATATAGACAAGTTGTTGAAAATTAAGAAGGCTTAGAAATGTAAAAAACTATAACAAGCACCGATGCTTTGTTTAAACATCTGTCTTTTCAATAAATAATCAAGAATCGAATAGTTTACATATTTCAATTAAAAGACCAATAATAGTAAACAAATTTTTGATCGAAAAAATAAATAACAAACGAAAGAACTGTCAAGCAATCAATCAATCATTATCACATTGTGTAGAATCAGGTTCTTGCTCTTAAGCATAATTTTCTTACTGTTATTTTAAGTTGTTCATGCTTTGCACACAATATTTTGTATGTTGAAATTTAAAACAAATTTCATCTCAAAAAAACTGTCTAAGAAACGTTATGCTTTAGCGACTTTTTATGAAAAAGCAATAAGGTTGAAAGCCTTGAACAAATACAGATGCTTTGAAAATTTAATTTCGGTGAAAACAGTAAAAACAATCGATATCGATTTTCTACCCAAATGTGCATCCCTAATCGGGCTTTTGCATGTGCTTTTCTCAGTTATAAATCTGTTTTAATACCTGAAACATACTTATCTACAAACCGATAAGAGCCTAAACTCCGACTTTTTTAGTTTGTTGCAAGAAAAATATTTTTTATCCATTCTGAAAAACAAATTCGTATTTTTTTTTCAGAAATACATTTGCTTAAATAAATTACAAATCGACAACACGACTTTGGAGGCTCTTGAAGCTTAGGTTACTTTAATAGCAATGTTCACGACGTTTTAGTTTACTTTTGGACGTAAAAACCCTGTGCAGGTTTTAGGAAAATTCAAAAAGTAAAAAACAAAATGTAATTCGATTGTTGTAAGTAATAATTTAAATTGAAGTTATATAAATTCCACGCATGCAGGTTTGACTTTTACTTTGTGTATATGAAGCCCAAAGCCTTGGTTGTATGTGGATATCAGACATGTTAAGATCATGCTTCGCCCAGCAAGATAGTCCAAAACTCCCAGAGTACAATACTTTGACATTGGCATGTCTGCCTGGGAACCTCGCCAGGCAAACGACCTTCGTCGGATGACTTTGTTGTGTGAGTGTTGTGTGTGTATTTTTAAGTTGTGTCTATTTTCTACGTCAAGAAAATTGCCAAGTTGCATACAAGTCTAACTGAGGCTGATGAAAATACACTCAAGCACAGACATGTTAAAAGATCGCGTGTCGATTCACCACAATTCCAATTTCAATTACAATTACAATAACAATTGCCATAACAACATTTCAAGGGTATTTAGGCCGACTTTACCCCACTCTGATCCACTCACCGCTTCCGTCTGTGTAAAATCGTTAACATTTGTCTCAAAATTCCACTGAGCCGCCACATTAGCGGTGCACTCAAGGGAACCCTTTTGGTCCGTTTCGACGAGGAGATTGCGGAGCTTCTCCAGCTCCTGTTGATAGCGACGATCCTGCTGAAAACGCTGGCGATCGGTGTAGCCTTGATTCAGATTAAATCGATCCTGATTGGACAGATAGGGATTCTCGAAACGATTGCGATTATTCACATTCACAAATTCCACATTCGGATTGTTGTTGTAATCATATTGATCGTTTGCCCTGTTGTTGGATCTATAGTTGTTGTTGTCGTTGTTGTTTCTATTATTATTGTTGTTGAGATCGTAATAGTTGCGATCGGTGGTAGAAGTTGGCCCATAATTGTGATTCGCATAACGATTATCTTGGCCACCATATCGATTGGCATCCCCTCCACTGAAGGGTGAATCATCAGTGCGATCACTAAAGTTCAGACGGGGCGTGGGATAGGCGTATCCCAGCCGCATTCGTTCGTCATAGGTCTGACCGTACTGCAAATGAGAGATCAGTCAGAAAATTATATATCTATATATATTTCTATCTATATATCTATATAAAACCATACCTGTTAAATTTCGATTAGAATTACTTATCTATTAGATTATTTTTGGAAGTAATCGTAGTGACTATATAATTCACTGTTGAAAAATTTGTGATTATTTAATGATTACAATTACAAAAAATCAGAAATAATCTAAAATTATTACAATTATTCAAAAATAATCTTTTTGAGTATTCGGATTATTTTTGACTTTTTTCTGTTAATATCTAATTATTTTTGATTATTTCTGATTATTTATGACTATTTAGTAAAAATCATATTATTTTAAATTTTCACAATCAAAGCAGCCAAAATAATCAGAAATAATCAGAAAAAATCAAAAATAATCCAAATACTCAAAAAGATTATTTTCGATTATCTTTGATTTTTTTCTGGTTATTTTTGAATAATTGTAATAATTTTAGATTTTTTTTAATTTCTTGTAATCGCATTAATTAAATAATTTGGCAAAACCGAAAATTATCGTAATTTAATCACTAGCTCGACTTTTAACCAAAAATAATCTGATTACTAATGATTAAAATTAAAAATCATTATTTAACAGGTATGATCTATATCTACATAAATCTAAATCTATTTCTTTCTATATACATATCTATATAAAACACACCCTAAAGTCGTCCAATCCATCATCACTGCTGCTGCTCCCCGCACCAGTCTCTCCGCCCCCTCCTCCACCGTCCGCATAGGGAGGCCCATAGCGGTGACTGCGATCGCGATCGGCCCTTAGCTGGGCGGGTGTGGTTGCCACATTGGGCGTGTAGCCATTGTAGGAGATCTCCGGTTGTGGCGTCGGCAAGTTGAGTTGTGGATTGCCACAGACTAGACTCCATATCGCGGAGCATATCAAAATTAAACTGTGCCACATGTTTTCACTTATCCAACAATGAGATCTGTACACTTAGCACTGTCAAGGTCAACTCGCACCGCTTATTAAATCTTTCACAAGCAATTAGCAATTTTAATTACAGCTTTGTGACATTATTTTCAACACGATTATATAATACAAAGCTGAAATAACGGCTCTGATGAAGAACAGAATATTGGCAGAAACACTTCACTTTTTTTTCATGAAAATCTTCAGAATAATATTGCCATATACGATCCTTAATTCACAAAAAGATCAGATTATCAAAGAGAAATTTCGTGATTCACTTTCGACACTTTACAACACTGTCAGCGCACTGTTTGTTACCGTTTCGGACTTTTCGGAGCCCACATACACCCACGTATCGTCACGTAACGCGTCTAAAACTCTACTGACTTGAGTGTAAGAATTTTTATTTTCGAAATTACTTTGTGACTTTTTTCTCGACTCGAAAATGAATTCAAATTTCAGCAACATCACAGTTGCAGTCGCAGTCGCAGTCACCGACGCCGTCGCAGTCGCAGTCAACGCAAAGCCCAATGCTTCTATATGTTGTGTGAGATAATCGCAATTAGCACTCGGTGCGCTCTGCCTCTGTCTCTGTCTCTGTCGACGTCAACGACAAGCTGTCAACGACAACAACAGCAACAACAACACGTAAAATCATCCGTAAGCTTGGGAACAACAATGGTGTATTTGTGAGAGTGTGTATTTATGTGTGTGCATTTAAATGTTTTGCATGTTTGCAATTATAAGGGAGGGTGAGGACGCCATAGACAAGTACTATACGAATACGACAACGAATACTTGTACTCAAACTTACACTCATACATATATGAGTACTAATCAGTCAAAAAAAAAGTTTAACCGCAAAATAATAGTGACTGTGAGAAAGTCACTGTAAACCACTCTTAACTGAGTGAATATTCATGAATAATAGTAAATGAATGAGTTGCCGACTCTTAAAGATTTCAAATAAGCGAGAGTGCTCAGAGAGAATTTGAGATAAATACTTCACTTACAATTCAGTGTTTTATACGATCCTAAATATTATTTAGTTACAGATAAAGTTGAATAAAAGACCTGAAAGTTATATACTCTCTGCATAAGCACATGTAATTTTTGATGTAGTAACTGAGTAATATATTTCTTTCCGACTTTATTTATAATTAACTTTATTAGTATTACTTTAAAATTACTAGATGCATTCATTAAGCAGTAATCATAGTTTTACTTGTGATTGATCAGTTGTTAATACTAAAACAAATCAGCATACTAGTAGTACATAAAAACTGTCTATTCAATCAGATTTCTAAGTCTTTGAAAAAATCTCAAAAAAGTTTCTGAATTCTAGCTTAAGCCGTCGAAGTTGACCTTCTTTAAAATTTATAATTTTTGTAGATTTGATCAGTAAGCATTTCTATAATTGTTCTTCTATTAAAATGAAAATAAATATTAACTTAAAGGAAATTACATTTATCTCATCTTTAATCTAGTCCCCAAAATCGTTTAAGTCTATATGCATTTTCTTATTATCTTCACGTGGGACTATGACTAAATAACATATAATATTATACCATAACACACATGTTTCAATGAGTTTGCAAAACTAATTTTCCTAATGCTCAAGCGTTAAGCACTGTCGACGTTGGCGTCTGCGTCTGCGTCGCAGTCTCTGCCCATGTCGTTGCTGCGGCGCACGGCGCGCATGCGTTCCACAGTGATGCAAAAAGCACCCGCACACTTGCCCCAATGTCGGTGAAGCTTGTGGAATGTTTGTTGTAGTCACTCTTGACCTAGCCGCATGTGAAAAATGTCTTGACTCATGCAAAGTTGTTGTGTAGGGGACTCAGGGGGTAATTGATGATGATGCAGGTAAGATCCAATGAATGATAAGGAAAGTGAGATAGAGCGAGATGGATATGGAGAAATAGAGAGAAAGAGGTGCTAACTGGGCGAGTCATGACTCGACAGTAGGTCCTCAACTTGGCATACTGATTGATAACTTGATTGTCGCATCGGGCATATCAAATTACCTGGTGCAAGTTAAAACGAGTCTACTTGACTGTAAGATTCTCAGCCCACAACGCTATTTTAAGCTAAGTTAATCTGTGGTGTCTAATTTTATATACATACATACACTGAAAGACTGAGAATAGAGGTGATTATAAAATATTTCTTTACCGATTTTGACAATTTCACTTCAAGGAATTCAATATCAGATAACCTTTAATTTTTAATTCACGAATATAAAACAATTTTGAATAGATATATCAAAAAGATTTAAGCAATATTTCCTTTTTTCATTGAGTACAGGGTATAAAAACAGATATGATTCAGCTCGTAATTAGTTCGGGATTGAGATAGGGTTCTGTCTCGGAAATGAGCTCATAAATAAGCGCTAGCGCTGTGATGTGGTTGAAGTAATATAAGTAAATTTATACCTGGAACATTTCTACAATTTAATTATTTATTTATATTTTTAAGAGCTGAAAGCCAAGGTCATAAGATAAATACTTAGTGTGGTGGTATACTAAATATATAAGCTCTAGAGTCTAGAGTCAGAGATAGTGACCGTGGGAAAATCAATTTCCATTAGGTGTCTGTAACTAATTGAGCTATGAATGTATGAATGAATAATTTGAGTACAAGTTACGCCCCTACCCTTGTACATCCAATTGGCATCAGGCAGTCAACAGTAATTTACTTTAAATATTTACTTTATACTAACTAATAGCTACTGAGGGAAGCACCTCCGGGAGTCAGCATAATGAACTGCATTTTAATTATAGTGTCTCCATTTTAATGTTGTATTAGATTCTTTCCGCTTATTTGTCGTATATTTTTAGTACAAAGAGATCGATGCGCTTTATGCACAATTTAATTGTTATAATTTTTTTTTAAAACAACCTACTTTGTTATTTGCTTTTGAGTTGGTTGTGTGCTTCCTAAAAATAGGAGACAAGTCAAACTTAAAGCAGTTCAACATTTATCGCATCGGAATTCTCCAAAAATTAAAATGTTTGAATGGTTTCTTAGATTCAATGTACTTAATGGGACGTCCCCTAATATCTTACTGGCCAGTACAATAGACCTTGCTTTAGTGGTCGCGGTACAAACAGGCCTTATTAACATAACACAACATTTAATGTATGTCGTATGATCAGAAAATAAAAAAAAATCAACGGTTTTAATTTACAATAGCAGCAGATACATTTGACCATAAAAAAACCTCTTTACGAGGTAAAAGTCTATTGACGAAAACATTTTCATGCCCCAAAATTTCTGATATCCAATTTTGTGACGAATAATATTAAGTTTTACATATAAATTATTTTAAGCAAAATTTTGGCAAAAAGTCATTTAAATTTTGCCCCTCCCACTTACACCTGTTTATCTCACGAACCAGCTGAGTTTTCAAAAGTCTTAGTATGCACATTTGTAAGTTTAATTGAAACCTTTCGATCGGTATATAACTCGACCTGATCGGACAGTCATAGCAAATTTTCCATTCTTCCTGTGTATATATGCTAGTCGCCTTCGCACCCTTCGTGCTGCTTTCGTCACTAGCGCGGACTGCCGTCCGCAGTGATAATTTTTTATCTTAAAATCAAATGAATCTTCAATCAATTGTAAGAAATACATATTTCTTAAATATTATTAATAAATAAATAAAATAGAATCGGCCCCCCGCATTAAATTGATCTTTTTTTAACAACAACAATAATAACAAAGTTTATTGGACAAGTGTGCAATCCGTACATTCAAATTAGTGACATAACCAACACAATTCAAATATTAAAAACAAGACCTAACCTGTTGCTAAACGCAAAGGATTTGCAAATTAAATTGATCTAAATAATATTTGAGATGCTTAAATTGATCTGAAGCATCTCAAATATTATTTAGTGCATACTTTCGAAGGCAGACTATAATATTTTGAAAAATGTTTGTAGCATACTTTTAGGATTAAACGATAAAAACTATTGCCATCCCACTTCTGCGCCATTCAGTTGATTCTGCAGGATCAACCAATCTTGAAGAGGCTTAAAATACGTCAAGAGACCATCCATACTCAGTTCTCCAGTGCCCAGGAGCTGCTGCAGGACTTCCTTGTAATGAAGCGAAGATCCCAACGACATGGCATGAAGTAGACTTGGTCCGACCTCTAGCTGATCTGACAAATCGCACAGATCCAAAGGTCTATCTGCAGATCCCTCTATATACTGGCCCGTCATGCTGCAGAAGTGTTTGTAGAGCTGAAACTGCAACACTGTGCTCAAAATTTGGCTATGGAAAGGGCAGACATTATTGGGATTTCAATAAATCAGCAATAGATTCATTTACCTCGTGTACTCATCGTCTACCTCCATTAGGAGCTTGGCGGGCACATCGAACTGATCGTTGTTGCGTCTTTGTGGTGCAGTGGCTCCGGTGTACAGCTCTGTCAGCCTCCAGAATTCTTCGTTGTCATCCGCCTTGATGTGGCCCCTGAGCACATCCACTCGGTAGCGATCCAACACATAAAAAACGGGCAATAAGAAGATAGTCCTCAAGCCCTGCAGATACAAGCGATTTAGGCGGGAGGGTAAGCCCAACCCCTGTGTACTCTGCAGGAGTCCCAGCTTGCGCAGATACCGCGGCGAGGAGGCGGCCAGGGAGAAGCATTTTCCCAACGCTTCACCGAAATTCGGAAAGGGTTCCTCCCGCAACAGAGTTGGCTGCACTGCGGCAGCTCGCAGATAATGAAGATCACACTGTGCCTCAAACATGTCGAAGAATCGCTCCTCATCGTTCAGCGGACAGTAGCTAAAGTTTGTTCTGGACAACGTATGGAATCTCCAGGCCTTGTGCCAGCAGTCATCCTCGTTCTGGGTAGAAACTGGCTGTGCATTGGCCCATTGAGAACTGTGGAGGAATTCCAGTTAAAAGACGATAAAAAGAGACTTTACTTAGAAAAATATGCCAGCCTAAAATTAAGCATGTCTGCACTTGAACTTATACTGATCGTTCCTATGATAGCTATATGATATAATAGACCGATTTTATCCAAGCTTAGTCAGACATAAAATATGTGAACTTGATTTGAAATAACTATAGAAACTACAGAGTTTTCTTATACTAACATCTGTTATTAAAATTTAAGGTTCTGTGTACTTAATCTAGTATATTTCAAGATTTAAATGCTCGTAAATATGAGAAGTATTTGTACATGGGAAAAGTACAAGACTTTTGTGTATTTAAGCTAGTCTAATTCTATCCTTTGCACACCTTAATTAATCCCAAAACGTATCGCAGAAAAATCTTATTTTAAGATATACGGGATGGATTGATTGAGATCGTTTATACTTGAATATTCCTTGTTTAATTACGGCAATCTTACTTTTTTTCTGTTAGAAATTTGATGACTTACCCCTCCAGCTGAGGTAGTCCCAGTCCGCGAAAATACTCAGCCACATTCCAAAATACTCGCTGTGTTGTACTTAATCCACGACGATGCAGTGCATCCGTAATATTGGCCAGTCCCGCCTCGGGCGATGGCATATCCACAAACAAGTCGGCACGGACGCGTCCGAAGGCATTGCCCAGAAAGACCTCCGCCAGGTGTTGTGGATAGGGTCGTCCTCGGGCCACATGGCGCTCCCCATGCATCTTCCTGAGCGATCCGCGCACATGTGCGTGAAACTGAAGGAACAGCCGTCGCAGTGCCGCCATCAGTTCATTCAACAGCGTCATGGCCTGGTGCCCCGTCAGCTCCAGATTGCGGAACCAATAGTCCTCCGCATGGACAAACCCATTCAGTTTGGCTGTCTTCTTGTAGAGCTCCATGAAGGAGACAAACTGCTGACGTGTGGCCAGACCCGTGACCCGTCGCCACTCCAGCCAATAATACTCAATCTCCGCGAGATCGCGACTCTCATGCACCACCCGCTGCACATCCGGAATGAGACTCAGTGTGCAGTTATCTGGCTGTCTAAATCCGCACATTTTCGCCCTTTGGTAGCTGTCGCTCATGTTGGCTGCCAGGGCATAAAGCTGATTCGCTTCCACGTCGCCAAGTGCCTCATAGCCTAGGATAGGCATTCTCTCCAGCTGACGCCTTTGCAGTGCATCCCCCAACTGCAGCCTCTTGAACTTGGCCACTCGAGTGCTTTGGCTCTTCACATACCTCAGCAGCTTCTCATTGGCAATCTCCGCCTGCTGCAGTGCAGCATCATCGTTGCGTCCATGCAGCTCATTCTGCAGAAGAGCTAATCCCTCCTCATCATTGACAAGGGCAATTTGTTGATTCACCTCCGTCAGAAATGCAGCCAAGTTGGGATCAGGCATTGGACTAGCCGAAATTAATGCCAGCCCAAACTAAAAATCGGGTATATTTAAATAACTATCAAAAGATCTTTGGTTCGAGAAAGAGAAGATGATCTGGACTATACTTTAAACTATAAATATATTCAGAGAAATCTTATAAATTTTAATATTTTTCTTTCAATATTCGTACAACTATCCACTCCTCACATTGCTGAATGGGTCTGTGATTTATTATTATTTTACTTCCAACAATGCTTAAATATACACGCATACAAAAAAATTCATTGTTTACTCTTCAATCACTAGAGAGTTTAAGCATATAACTTACAAAGATCTGCAGCTTTTAATAGATATAATTATGCTTTCGTCTCAAATATAAAACTAAAGTTTACCATGTCAATAAAATCGAGCTCCCTCCAGTCAGAAAATAAACCACATTATTTATATTCCAGAATCTCTTCTTTTTTTTCAAATAAAAAGTTGCTGAAAAATCTATGCTCTACAAATTACGACGATTTTATGGATGAATCTTTCGAATTATTCAAAATCCGCTGAATAATTAAAGGATATACATATGTATGTACAAAGTAAACTTTCTTCATCGTCCTTTAATATGCATGGGAGTAGATTCCTCTTTCATCAATTAACTACTTACAAAGATTATTAGAGCTTTTAGCATTTTACACATTTGACCTTTTTAACAACTTTATTAAGAGTTGTTCACACTTTCTACAGTATTTATTGGATTTTTCAGATTCGAGACACGTAAATAAATTTGTGACTTGGCCAAAAACGTTCCGAGCATGCACAGCACTGGAAAGCAACTGACCAAAAGTCCCAGGGTCGAGCAAGTCCATAGATGAATGGAAAATTTGTAATTATAATGTGCTCCACTTAACAAGAGCAACGAGTTTGGATTTTTAAATAGCTTTTAAAACCGCATACGGTTATAATTTATATATATGAAAACACTTTATTTGGAAAAGAACTTTAAAATGGGTTAAGACTTTTGCAAATAAAGAGAATTTAAGTGTGACCGGCAATATTATGTATGAGGTTTGTGACGAATTCTTATAGCACCTTTAACTCAAACTCCACGCAATAAAAACGCCACACAATGTTTATTATATTCTATATTATAACTTTCGGTGACAAACATATTTAATAGGTGTTTAAAGTAGTGTTGTTTTCCTCTTTTCTGATGGCCAAGTGACGCTTAAATTATCGAGCAGTTTCGATACAAATTTAGATAATTCGATACACTTAAACTTAGAGATTAAACAACTATCGATATGAGTAATTCAAATATATCGAAATGTATAAAATAAAATGAAAATGAAATTATTAATCAAATTAAAATATGATGGTATCGGCGGCAACATTAAGAGTATGCTTCACATAATCGGAGCAAATATCTTTGATTTTTAAATGGCTTTAAATACTGCTTATAATTCATTTTTAAGAAAAAATTTCTTAGGCAAAGAACTTTGAAAATGAAATGGGACTTTTCGAACTGAAAAACCAGAGAAACTCAATAATTTTAATTCTAAAACAAAATTCAAATATAAGAAAAAGGCTTAATTTGCAACAGAGCTTTGTAATGGATTGGGACTTTTCCAATTAAAGAGAAATTAAGAATACTATTTAGATTATAATATCCTCCACTTAACCAGAGAGACTCAATAGTTTTGATTTTTAAATAAAATTCATATACAAGAAACAACTTTATTTGAAAAAGAACTTTGAAATGAGTTAGGACTTTTCAAATAAAAGAGAAATTAAGAAAACTATTTGGAATTTTAGATTATAATATCCTCCACTTAACCAGAGAAACTCAACAGTTTTGATTTTTATATGGCTTTTAATACTGCACATAAATATTTATTTAGCAAAGAGCTTTGATAAATGGTTGGAACTTTTCCATTAGGAAGACACGCATTCTGCAAGAGAAGAGACGTTAAAAAAGTCGATAAAATGATTAACTAAAAGGAGGGACTTACTGTCTGAGGATGTCCAGCCAATGTGCACATTGTTCTTGACATTCTCAGCCTCCAGCCAGACGCGGAGTGGCTCAAAGAACTCAGCGATGGCCTTGCCGGTCATGATGCGCTCCCCGTTGAAGGCCTCCAGTGCATCGGGCCAGGGCTTCGAGGCGCCCATGGAGAGCATTTTTCTGTTAAGATAAAGTTAAGACAGGTTTAGAGTCCTTATCCAGTCTTGTAATACTTACTGGAAAGCTGCACCAGCTGCTGCGCTGCCATAGATATCACAGTTATCCAAGGGCAATTCAGGATTCTTGGGATCGTATTGACCAGCCTTGATGCAGGCGGACTTATAGAATTGGAATTGAATGATGAAGGAGACCAGGTATCTGTGTGGGGTAGAGAAAACGAAATATTTCAATGACCATGAACTCAAGATCTGTAAAGGATTCACCCACCTCAGGTATTCGACATCTGCGGAGACGTGATACTTGGCGGGAGCATCAAAGTCCTTCTCGGTGCGCACAACTGGCGGCTCAATGCCAGAGTACTCCTCGCGCAGCTTCCAGAAGGCGCAGTTCCACTTCGATTTGTCCACCTCGCCGCGGAACAGGGACCAACGGTACTTGTCCATGGTGAAGGCGAAGGGCAAGAACACGATCTTGTCGAGGGCGGTCAGGAAGAGCTGATTGATACGTGCCTCCTCGTCGAGCACAAAGTTCTTGAGCAGACCGATCTTCTCCAGATGCTTGGGCGTCGACACCGACAGCGAGAGGACATCGCCAACAGCCTCATGGAAGCCAGGATTAGCCCCGGTGCGGTAGACAAAAGGCTGATGCTGATACTGCAGGAAGTATTGGATGTGGCCCAGTTCATGGTGCACCGTGAAGAGCTGGCTCTGAGTGACCTGAGTGCACTGCTTGATCCGCACATCATCCCTCAGGTAAAAGTCCCAGGCACTGGCGTGACAGATCAAATCACGCCCATCCGAGGGCTTCTCAATGATCGACTTGTCCCAGAAATCTCTGCAATTGGGAAAAGCCTCAAATAAGATCTAAGCCCAGAAAAACAAAATCTAAACTCACTGTGGCAGCTTCGTGAGGTTCATGGAGGTAAAGAAGTCATCGCCCATTTGGAACATCTTCAGAGGAGTGTAGCCCTGTTTGACCATCTCGCCGGATACATCAACCAACGGCTTGTCCGGGAAAGGTGACACCAATGGGGCAATCTCAGACCATTGTTGCGCCCACATGTTGCCCAGCAGATGCATCGGCAGCGGACCCTTCTCTGACACGATCTCATCACCGTAATGCTTCCTCAGACGATACCGCACATAGCCATGGATTTGCTCATAGAGCGGACGAATCTCGGCGAAAATATCCTCCAGTTGTTGCTCAAATGTTGGATCCTCGTACTCATCCAGCCAGACCTCAGCGCCCGAAGTGAAGTCTGTCAGGGATTGAGAATAGAGTAAGGAAAAAATAGTGCGAGATTAATGAATTGATTGCACGAATATAAAAGAATGATCGAATAGGATATGAATATAGTTCAAATAGTCAAAGGACATTTTTGGAATAAAATAGGGAGTAGATAAAATTAGAGATTAATTAGTTTATTGTGTGAGGATAGAAAAATGATTAATGATTACAAAAGAATATAATTAAGATAGAACAAAGACAGATTTGTGAAAAGTTTAAGGGAATAGATATAAGGAGTAGAATAAAAGAAAAAGCTAGAGAAACATTAGAATTTCATTTAAAAAGATCAAAGAAAAATGTAATAAAAGAATACAAAAGAAAAATAGAGATTTAGGAAATGATTGTGTAAAAAATATAAGATAGATGAACATATGAATATACTTAGGATATATGAAAGACAGATTTGTGAAAGAGTCAGGAAAGAAAATAGGAAGGTTAGATTAGGTATAAAATATAGAGTAAAGTTAGAATAAAGATAAAGTAATGTAAGAATATAGTTTAGATTAGTGGTGTCTAAAAAAAACCAGGGACCGCAAATAATGAATATTGGAATTTTTTCACATCAAAAATTCAATGACCAGAATACATGTACAAAAAATAATGATAATGATTAAATTTAAATTAAAAAAAAAGAAACTCACAAATAATCATTATTTATGATTTTTATTTTTTCGCTCAAAATAAAACTCACTTTAAATTCATGGCTTTTCAACCAGTATTTTTGCATAAAGCCGGGTATCCACCACCGCGGAAAATAAAAATTTCTGCCAAACTTCATATAAAAAAAACTGAGGCAGAAACTTTTCGTTTTCGATTTCGTTGCTTGAGTATCCAGCAACTTGAACGAAATCCACAAATAAATATCGATTAATGGCCTATCGACAGCGTTTGTGGACTGAGAGATACAGCTGATGCACAGCTCAGGAATATATTGCCGACAATTATTTCGCTAGTGTCGATTAAAATAATGGAAGAAAAAATTGTGCGCAAAACCAAAATAGAGAGATGAAACTGTTTTTGCAACAATATATGCCGCCACCAACACAATTACTTCATTGTCAGAGTTCATTTTATTAATTTTTTTTAAATTAGTTGAACTTTCATAATTGGCGCTGTTACAAAACACAGCTGATTCGACAGAGTGACCATGCACGTTTTAGGTACATCGTCACACGTTTTACGTATTTGGGCACACTGTTTTGTTTATGTTCCACGCACACGAAATAAATAGCAAATTCCTAACATAAAAATTTCGCAGTGCTGGAGACAGGCCTTAAACCTTTAAAACAAACGCAGGGGACCCATTAAACACAAAAACAAATCTTTAAAATTATTACGTAAACTCCTTTTTAAAGTAAGTTTAATTTTGAGTGAAAAAATAAAAAACACAAATAATTATTACTTGTGAGTTTTATTTTTTCGATCAAGACTAATCATTATCATTGAAGAAAATCTTAAAAAATCTTGTAATTATGTAATTTTTATACAGATAACTCATAATGATTACGGTCCCTGAAAAAAACTATGAAATACTTTTTGCTATCCCATGAGATATGAAAATGACAATTTTGGACACCACTGGCGTTAAGATAGATCAAAGATAGGTTCCTTATTCATTATGGACAGCCTATTGATTGACTTAAAAATAAGAAGTATAATAAACTTACTATTCAGTTTGGCTGCCTTTGTATTTAGCTCGATGTAACGCTCGAACTGCGGACGGACCGCAGTGCCCGCCTTGTCGTAGAACTGCACCCAGTAGTGCTTGAGTTCCTCGGGATTGCGACTGGTGGTGATGACCTCCTCGATCTCGGGTTCGAGTGCCAGATCACATTTCGTGCTATCTTTGAAGTCGCACACCTTGACCTTGGCGAAGTTGGACTCCATGGCCGACATAATCTCCAAGAAGTCGGCATAGTCCGACTCGGACAAGGCGGCATAGCCCAGCTTGGTCAAGGACTTGAACTGACGTTTCACGTCCTCCGATTGGTAACTGCGCCAATTGAACTTCTTTATGTCGGCAGATACCTCTTTCATGAACTTGGCCAACTCGGCGGCAATCTCGTTCTTCTTCTTCTCGTTCTCATCGTTGATATTGGAAGCATATGCCCAAGAAGCCTCCGTCTCGACATTGGTACGTTTGGCTAACTCCTTATTCAAATTGGCCAAATACTCCTTAGCCTCAATCTCCTCCTTGACCGCGGCTTGCGAAAGCTGTAATCCCAAAAGATATTCACATAAGAAGATCATAACGTAACATTCCAGGATTATGGCCAAAACTTACCGCCAATGTAGCCACAAGGGCTAACAACAAAAGCTTCATTTTACCAAAACTGTTAGCTGAAAGTAAACATTTTAAATTTTTAAAATGCCATTAATTTATTTCAATTGAAAAATCACACATTGGTGACGTTGATCTTCAATTCTATTTATAGAGCAACAAAATAATGAGTGTTTCAGCTGAAAATTGATTAAGATGACTCTGAGGTCAGCTTTGTAGACACAATACTATATGCAGTATTTATATATATTTTTCGATCCCAATCTTATGACATATATGTACATAATCATAATTAATAATTTAGCTTTTTATACTCTGCGCACAAAATATTAAAAACCAAAAAAAAATAAATGGTAAATTCGCACGTCTTAAAAATTAAAAAAAGTTTACGTTCTTAATGCATTTTATCAACATTATTTTTATTATAAAAGACAAGCTTTGAGGATTTGTCGTTTTATAGAAAACAATGCATCGCGAACGCGACGAAAATTGGAAGTCGTTTTTGACTTCATCTTGAAAAATGCGAATGTCAGTAAAAGGTGGCAAATCATTTGGAAGGAAATACTCTTAAACCATTTACAAAATAATGTAGTTTTTCATTTGAAGGAATGATATTGGTATATTACTATTATTTTATTTATTTTGCATGTTTTATTAGTGATTTGTAACGCGACATCGCAAACATGACAAGACTTCCCCTAGTTTGTGCCAAGAATTTGTTTATCAAATTTTTTTCGATATATCGAAAACACCTTGCAAAACTTGATTTAAATCAAACATTCAATATACTTCTATGTATTAAAATGGTTAATGTTACAATCTTACTATTTTACTTAGTGTAATCGATAGAATACAAAGGGTCCATTTTGGAACTTTGAAGAAAATGGGCGAAAACATAAAAAAAGTGAAATTATTCCAATGTAGAATCTATATGTTTTTCCCATTGAGTTTCTTCCAGCGTATATTGCTTTAATAAATAACTTGAGTACATTTTTGGAAGAAAATTTCACAAGATGTGAGTTTTTGATCAAATTTATCGTTATTGAGCTAGTTGGACCTTCTGTGGAATTGTCCATATACTATACATTCTAGACCTGTTCGACTGAGATATCTCAGGATATCTCGTAGTCTTGCATCCACGACTAGAAGGTAAGAACATATTTTTTGATGTAGATCAATACACAGATCTGCAAATTAACCAGTTGCACAATCAGTTTTAGTACCCTCTGAGGTGCTCATTTCCAGGTAATTACAAGTGTACGAGCTGATAAGCAAGTACTACTCGAAGCAATTATAGTTCAAAACTTGTGCCGATAAGAATCATTCAGTTATATAAGAAAAACGGTACAAAAAACTTGCTAATTTATTATTGGTAAGTCTTTCCACCCATTTTAAGGCGTTACAATTTTAACAACAGAAACAGATTTTAACGATCCAAAGTAATATACAATGTTATAATTACTAAGAAACTTTATAGTATGCACGAGGCTTGAAACCTGCAATACTCAAATTTAAACATATGTACATAAACAACTAGTAATTAATGGTTTTATATATATTACTCATGTAAAAACTTTACTGCAACTGAAAACTTTAAGTGCGTATTTTGTTTTTTTTTCGACTAATTATTTCCTTTTTAATTTTCGATACCTACAGAAAATTTTCATTTACATTTAAATATACATTTTTGTAACTTTAATTAGTTTTGATATTTTAATTCTTTATTTGAATTTATATTTATTTATAAAATAATTCAAAATCAAAAATGCACACACAAACAGTATTTATCGGTTTAACAAATGGAAAGTTTTAGAAGTTATAATCTGCTCGATGAGTTGACAAATATTTAACAGTTGTAGGGTGGGAGAATAGGTCTTGAAAGTTGTTAAGTAAACTGTAATGTTAGTTCAATACTTGACTGGCGACAACTCGGGTAATCCCGATCGAATCACATATCAGAATCATAAATAAATGCTGATAAGGGAGATTAACTATTTGCTACACTCATGGCAATAAACGATAAGATTTCAGATGGATTAATCTTAAAAGTGAATTGAATGCGATTTGAAATATATAAAAGTACAATCAACTGACTATATATACATTTATATATCTATGTATAATTTAGAAAATAATTCTCAAGGCATTTCGTTGATATTATTACTGCAAAGTCAACAATTGAAATTGTTGCATTAATTAACAAAGCACGCAATTACGATTATAAATTAATTAATTAATTATAAAATCGAGTGCAACGACTCGTTTCAAGTTCTTATAATGAACAAATTACAACAAAAAATTATAATTGACGTACCTATTCAATGTGCGATAGAGCCGAAACGTTACGATCTTGAACGAGCCGCGCGAGAATCGAAACTGAAACTGTTGAATTGTCAGTGCGTGAGTTTTATAGAGGTTCAGGTTCGTCTCGGCTCTCGGCCAGACGATATATGTACATACTTAGGTACATAGATTACCGACAACGAAGCGATCGCGATCCAGACGTGACCAGCGGAGGGTTGAGCGGAGTCACTTAGAGCGCTGTCAGATAAAGTTTTAAACCTGATCAATATTTATTGTCGATGCGCACACCTAAGCCGAAAACTCAGACAAGAGCAGCTGCCGCCTACCTGAGACAGACCTGAGACGGACCTGGGACGGACCTAAGCTGGGCTTATGCTCATTACTATGCCTGACACACTTCAACTGCGAATTTATTGGTCGAAATTAAAAAAAGGTGATAATTTTATATGAATAAAACAAACAAAAATATATAAATACACTCAGAAATACATTTAACAAGAACAAACAACGAGCTTAACTTACTACTTAGTTAACCAAAGCCATGAATAAAATGCTTGATATATTTATTCGCTGAAACACTTTAAATACTTAGTACTCATCGTATTAAAAAAATAAAAACATTCTCAGCACAGCTACACACTGGAAACAATTCAACATTGTTCAATTTTATTCCGTAACGCCAATATTAAGAACATTCAGCATTTTGAAAAGCGGGCGCCAAACAGCTGCAAACAATCGATATTTATATCAGAGCTGCCTTCCATTTATCGAACGAAGCGCATTGCTCAACACTGGCAGTTCATGCTCGCGCACATCACGTCTACTAGAGTTGGGCTTTTTAGTTCAATTTGCTGACCAAGTTCAATCGTTCATTTTTCAGTCGTGAACTAAATCAGTCATTTAGTTCAGTTGGTCATTTGGTCATGAACTATGAATGATGAAAGGTTTCTATTCAGTTGCTCATGAACTATGAACGATGAAAAGTTTCTATTCAGTTGGTCATGAACGATGAAAGATGAATAGGTCATTCTGATCAGTTGGTCAGTTGTTTATAAACGATTGACGATGTGAATTGGGGTTCTCCTTCATCGTTCAGACCAATCAATTTCTTTCAATTAGATGATTTCTTAAACACCTGTGCCTTGACTCTTAAATTTATTCTAAGACTCTTAGTAGTATAAATAGCAAATTCGTTTTAGTTTTAGTACTTCATTAAAATTTTTCATTCATTAATATTTTTTGACGTTGTTAAATATAAAAATAAAAATAAAATAACAAAAATAATAACATAGAAATTCAGTCTATTAATAAGCCACTTCATAGATCGTTGTTAATATACCCAGGGCATTAGGAAGTCATTTCAATTAATGTCTTAAAGTCGGGCTCCTCCACTATCCGAATTGAATGATTACCCTTCGAAACCATTTTAAGGACCTGCCGGTCAAGTTGGTCAACTTTTCGACCAGTTGGTGGACGCCTTATAAAATTGGTAATCATCTGCTGACCAGCCACTGAAACTAATAAACTTAGCTCAGATTCAAAAGTTAGTGGTTGATCAGCGGTAGATGGTACCGTTTCCTGACGATCCAGTGCCAAATTGACCGTAGGGTGTTTGAGCTTTAATTGGCGCGCCAAATTGCCCTAGGAGCCTCCTGCAATGCTTATGCTGGCTTTGCAATATATGCATTGCCGTTCTTTCCATCCTTACTTTCAATAAAATAGTTCCAAATATTGCTGCGCTTTCTCTTAGACATTTTAAAATAGATTATAAAAAGATCATAAAATTGTATTCCAAAATTAACTTTATCTTCGAGCTTCAGCGACTCAAGGGCTGAATAAGATAAAAAAAAATGTCATAATAACGGACCCACTGACCAAATGAACTATATAGTTCATGAAAGACTGAATAAGTTCATTAGTTCATTTTAATGACCCGTTTATTTGAACTTTTTCAGAACTAAACGACCCAACTCTAACGTCTACACGTTTACTTTGCATGACGAACGATTACTTGCTGGTAATTCAACAAAAGTTCATTTAACATTGGTATGTGTTTATGTATGTGTTTATGCACAACAACTATGGTATGGTGTGAAATCTCCTAGTCATGCAATAAGTCCAACATTCCAACACATGCCAGCTGCATGAGACTTACTGTCTGAACGTGTAGTGCCACTTTGTTGTTAACAAAGAAGGGAAAAGCGACGCAAAACGTGAATTCTGAAGTCTTAAAACAATATAAAACTGATAAAGGTAATGCAAATCACTCATTTAATACAATTATCTAAGTGTAATCAACAGCTGCGCGTGCAAGAACTGCAATAAAACACAAGAGAAGTGCGTGAAAGTGCAAAAAATATATATTTCGCAAGTATTGCATAGAAAATGCCAGAGCAGCAGGCCAGAGGCAGCAGCAGAAACAGCAGCAGCCAGTTTAATTGATTATTCAATACGCAATACATATATATGTGTGCATGTATGTATTTATACAAAATATGCAAAAATGTATATATGTGTGTGTGTGAATGTGTTTATAAACGCGCGTTGTCAGCATTTCGGCTACAAAAACAATACTTAAAAAAGCTGCAAATTTCTGTGCAAATAAAATTCGTCAGCAATTGAAATACGCCAGTAAAAAACCCATAAAATGTCTAGAATCAGCTGGAAAGTTTAACGCTTGTTGCGTTGTTGTTATTGCAGTTACATGCGTATTGTTGTAGCTATTGCCTGTTTTAATTATCTTCTCTCATTTGCAGTGTCTCACACTTTGACCATGGAGTCAACACTTAGTTCCGGCGGCTCAAACGCTTCCAGCGAATGCGCTGTCGACGCTGGCGGCGGCAGCGGCGGTAAAAGTCGCTGCCGCAATCTAGAGTCGTCGCTCTGCGGCGTCGGCAACCACCACAATAATGGCTCGCACTCGAGCAATGGCAACTCTGCCCTCAGCCAGGAGGTTAAGGATCTGTATCGGTAAATAAAACTACAAATGTACTCTTTAAACCTTTAAATTAACTTGAAATCAATTTTGTCAGCGCTTTGTACACCGTGTCCAAACAGCTGGACGATGCCAAGCGGAATGTGCAGAGTATTGGACAACTGTTCCAGCACGAAATCGAGGAGAAACGCGCCAATCTCGTGCAGCTGTGCAAGCAGATTATATTCAAGGTAATTAATGCCATCTATATATAGATTCTGAGTAGTTGAACTAGCGCAATTTGCTTAATTATTGTGTACCCTTTAATCAATGAGCACAAAGAGGGTATATTTTGCTTTGTTTATTCGCGATCAGCACATTTCTAAAGATCGAAATTAGATGACTCACGATTAGGGTCATGAAATTGTTATCAGCTTGTGGAATGTCGCGTGTGTACAAAAAAATAGTATTCAAGACAATATCTGAGATGAAATATAATCAAGTCTGTTCCGAATTCGGAATGTTTTCAAAAAGTAAAAACGAAACGAAAACGAACGTTTTACTATTTGTTGTTCCCAATTCCGATCGAAATGGGCTTGTTTTTACCTTTCGAACTCGGTTTCGAAAAATTCATTTTAAGTATTTCAGGTTGAATATAGCAGATAGAAGGTAAATTAGACTAAAACTTTGTGGATCGAACTTTGTTATTCAATTTAAGCAACTCTATCAGCTTTAAATTGCAAGAGTTGTTTTAGATAACAAGCTCGGTTTTGTTATTTATTAAATATTTTATAGATGCTTTTCAAAAAATTCTTTTAAAAAATACTTCAACTGCTTAAACTTGAAGTAGTGATGTTAATCGATATTAAAAATGTTCAACAATATTATAATTTACAGCTTATAATTTTAGGTATTAATTTTAATGCTTTAAATGGTATTTACTTTTAAATCCGGTTACTCTACAGCACACGTTTTAAAAACGACAATTATTGTAGATTTTCAAAATTCGGAACAGCAATCAACTCGTTTTTTGGCATTTCGACTCGTTCGTTTTTGGAATTTGGAACAGTTCCGAATATTTAAGTTTCGAACAATAGTCTTTAAAGATTAAAATTCTGCATGAAATATCTTTGTAACACAGAAAAACATACATTTCCGTGTACTTAATTGAATTTGCAACCTTTACACTATTTAAAATGTATATATGGAAAAAAATGCAAGTAAATATTAATTTAATAGTCATTTTACAAAACACCGTGTTTGAACATTGTATATTTTGATGCTGAGAAGCAACAAATAATCTTTCCCAATTTGGACGTTGATTTAAATTTTAAAAGATTAAAATGAATACAGAAGAATGTGAGATGAGCAATTGTGTATTTATATTAGCTTTGAGCACAAATAAATTATAAATAAAATAAAATTATAAGCCATGAAATGAATAAATGAAGCTATAAATATTACAACGAAAGTAAGTATAAGCGATACAATAAAAGAGAAAGCTTTAATTGTTGTTAATTTACTCAAATTTCTTGTACTTATGCAATTTTAACTCCATATATTTAATATCGCATTGCACTTAACTCATTCTAGGACTATCAATCGGTGGGAAAGAAGGTGCGCGAGGTGATGTGGCGTCGCGGCTACTACGAGTTCATAGCCTTCGTGAAGAAGCAGTCGCACAAGCAGGGCACAGATCCGGAGAATATGCAGAAGCTGGAGCGATTCCTCTGTGCTGGCATCTTCAACTACAAGCGGCTATCGGCCAAAATGGAGGAGATCTACGATCTGGACTTGAAATATCTAATTGATTTCTCAATCATTAGCGAGGGATACATAAGCGATTTCATTGGCGACTCGAATGTGAGCAAGGAGCTGGAACCGTCGCAGGCCGCTGTGGATAAGAGCCTGGAGGCCGTGTCCTTTGCCCTGGATACCATACACTCATCGCTGCTTAGTCTGGGCGATTTGCATCGCTACTTTCTGGACTTTCGCATTGACAGCCAGCTGAGCTTGAGCATCAGCAAGGAGCAGGTGGCCAAGTATTATTTGGAGGCATTCAAGCTGAATCCGGCCATTGGCATGGCCCAAAACCAGCTCGGAACTCTCTACTATGGACAGAACTATGATTTAGATTCGACTTATCACTATCTTTACTCGCTGGTGTGCATCATTCCATTCGAGCTGAGCGAAAACAATTTGAACAAACTGTTTGCCAAGCACACCGAATATCTGGAGCAAATGGATCCCGGCAAAGTGGATTTCAATATTGAGGATTTCTACGCACGCTTCTATTTGATTGTGGACATATTCTTCTTTGACAAGGAAGTTCCCGACTTCAACTCCCTGTGTCATTGTGTGCTCATCGACCTGCGCAAGATCCTGTGTGCCCAGATGCTGCGCGTGCCCGAGTCGAGCATCTTTAAGATCATCTCCATACTGTTCTTCTGCCTGTCCAAGCTCAAGATGATCAACTCACCCAAGGTGTACTCACTGCACGCCTTCCTGGTAGCCGCCTGCTCCGATCTGATGGATGCCTGCATTGTCAACATTGAGCAAATGATTTTGGCCCGTGCCGCTGACAACGAACGCTTCCAGGCGGACTACGAGCAGCGTTTCCAGGACTTTGACACCACAGTGCGTAAGTCACGCAACGAGTACAAGAACTGGCTGGCCGCTGTGGGCGAGTGTGAGCGCAAGGACAAGAAGTTGATGGCCAGGTCGCATTCCCTGAAGGATTGCAGCTCAGACTCGCGGGAGAGTCAACACTCGGCGGACGACGGCGGCGCCAAGACACAGGAAGCCACCGACAATGACAAACTGGGCGGTGCCGAGCCCATCTCCACACGCTCCAGCGACGAGGCCAAGGAGAGCGACCTCAAGACGCCGCTATCCTGCAAGAGCAAGCGCCGTGGGATGCGTCTGCGACGACGTCGTCGCAAGATGGCCCAGTCCGACGACAGCTCCTGCTACGACAGTGAAAGCGACTTGGACACCGATTTCTATAGCGATGAGGAGGACTACACAGATCTCAGCTCCAATTTCGACACCGATTTCAGTGACATTGATGCGGCCGAGCCCGATGAGGCGCCAAATGGTAAGTAAATGTTAAGTTCAGCAGATAATGAACTCATTATTGTTGTGTTGGTAAAATACTTGAGGTTTTAGAACTATTGTATAATGTGTGCAAAACATCCGTCCGTCTGTAGGAGCACCAGAACCTCGGATTCAATAAGAGCTCTAGTAAACTAATTTGTTACCCAGATTTCTGTAAATCCCACGTTTGAACATATTTTTTGTCCGCCTGGCAATTAAAAATCACCTCTAGCAGCTTCTCTATAAGAGCTAGGCACTACAACAGAATTTGAACTGGACATTCCGTTGTCATTCCACCGAATCGCCACAAGATCGGACAAATAAAGATATCGATTTTTAAGAAAAAGAGGGTATCCCTAACTATTCCGAATATTCAAAATGTAAAATCTTAAGTTTAATCATTTAATCATATTCCCATGGCATTATTAATTATCTTATTTCTGCAAATTCACTACGATGAGCTAACTAGCTTCAATGTGTAGTACATTTTTTATGAAAACATCTCTTCGCTAGTATTTTTTATAATTTTCTGAAAACTGCAAAAAAGTCACTTTTTGCATGAAAATGAGGAAAAAGTGCCTCTTTTGCAGTTTACAAATTTCAAAAAGCACTATCGAAGAGATATTTAAAAATAATTTTATTTGCAATCACTATTAGAATTGTTTAAAGAAACTGTTAGCAACAAAACATTTTATTTTTTAAATCGAGAAAAAAAGTTGAAAAAGTAAAATTCGAAATTTTCAGTGGATACCTTATAAGTTAAGAAGAATTTTGTATCATTCAAAAGGAATTCAAAAGACCTTTCCATTGATGCCAAACTTTACATGAACTAAGTTCAAAATTTGAGTAGAATTCACTTTAAGGAGTGCCAAAATACTTTTGGCCACCGTTGTAGTTGAGTTAAAGTTATCGAAAATCGCTTCGCATTAATCAAATTGTCGATTTTTATATTTCTTTTACTTCACTTATTTAAGCTGAGTAAGAAGTATCTTATAGTCGGGAGCTCGACTTTAATGATCTTACCTGTTCAAATTGTCACTAACATTTCTATCAACCAATTATATTCAACAGCAGCAGATTACCCGAAGAAGGAACGGACAGGACGGCAGCTGGCAGGCGCCAAGGTCTACTCGGACAGTGAGGATGTGGTGATTGAGGAGGAGAGACTCGTCTATCCCGATGAGCTGGAGCGTCGCCCCAATTCACAGGAAATAGACTCCGAGGAGTTGTTGCGCAGCTTTGAGGTGCTGCAGATGAACTTTAAGAGCTCGGAAGATCCATTGGCCACTTTGGCCACAACTGGAGCAGCTGTGCCTCAACCCCCATTTGGAGTAGGACTAGGAGCGGCACCTGTTACCATATCGGAGCCGCCAAAGAAACTGGTGTATCGCAACAAGTATACAAAGATAAATCCGAATATCATTATCAATTGCCTGCACAATGAGGCGACGATCCGTGCTCTAAAGATGCTCTTTGACTGGCTGCGCATCAACCCGGAAATCTTAATTGGCTGCTATCACTCCAATCCGGAATTTGTGCACAAGATCATGAAGCTGCTCAACTACTGCAACATTGATGTGTTCACACGCAAGGTTTACTTTGAACGCGACCTGCTGACCACCAGCAATGTGCGCGACGCTCTCGTCGAGCTGTTCGACGTGCGCGCCAATGTGCCGCTGAGCGAGGACTTTGCCTTCAAGAACTTTGACATCTTCCAGAGCACCCAGATCACGCTCGACTGGGAGACGATTATACGGGAGCGTGTGACGCCCCAGGAAGAGTCCATTTTGCGCATCTTCAAGATGGTCGATTTCGGTTTCTTCATCTGCAAGCAGAAGAAGTTCAACTATCGTTTCTGTGTGAAGACGCGTCGCTTCACCGAGAACCAGAAGAAGAAGCGCGAGGAGAAGAAGGGCGGCGGCTCCCGACGCCGCGAGCGCCGCACTGCGCCCAAGACAACACGCAAAAGGAACGAAGGACGCACGCGTCGCTACTCGGATCGCAAGAACGGCATCGTGCGCAAGAGCTACACCAGCAACGAGGAGAAGGACACCGTCGAGGAGTGCCGCAAGCTGCCCCGCAAGGGATATCTGCGCAATCGCAATGCCGAGAAGGCGGCTGCCGTGATTGCCAGCGCCACGGGCACCTCAGTGGCTGGCGGCACCTCAGCGTCCGCCTCGACCACCACCAACAGCGTCATCGAGAAACTGAATCTGCAGTCGAGCAGCGGCGCCGATGAGGAGCGCTCCGAGGCCATGTCCAAGAAATGCGAGATCATGGGCAAACTCTGGCTGCAGAACGAGGTGGAGACCCTCGAGGAGGAGTTGCGCGATAGCCCCGCCCATGTGGTTATGTCGCCCTTTGTCGTGGTGGATGCCAAGGCTCTGACCGAATACAATGGCATTGTCAAGTCGTTGGTGCGCACCAAAAAGTGCATCGTCCTCATACCCAATGCTGGTGAGTAAAAAAAACCCATACTATGTATGCAAAAAAGAGTTATGAGAAACTGGAGAATCTTTTAATTTTCAATTTTAATTAAAAAATTTTTAAACAAAAGTTTTTTTTCAATTTTTATTATAAAAATTAAAAAAAGTTATTTTTTAATTGAATATAAGTTTTTTTTTAATTTTTATTATAAAAATTTAAAATAAAAATTATTTTTAAATTTTTATTTTTAAAAAAGCTGTTGGAAAGACATCTTCCAATTCAAAAAACATTTATAGTCAATTTTTATTTTTCAACTTTTACAGTAAAAAGTGAAGAATAATTTTTTATTTTCATTTTTTATAATAAAAGTTGCAAAATAATTTTTATTTCAATTTTTATAATAAAAATTGAAAAATAACTTTTATTTTCAATTGTTGAAATAAAAATTGAAAATAAGAGTTAAATTAAAATTTTTAAATAAAAGTTGAAATTTATTATTTATTTATCTTTTTTTTTTATAAAAATCAACAAATAACTCTTATTTAGTAATTTATATTTTAAAAATTATATTCGTTTCGGTCCCTGCTAAAATGTATACACTTTTAGTTCTCAACGAGCTGGACGAGCTGAAGAAGCGCAGCGAGAACGTGCGCCATGTCATACGCTGGCTGGAGCAGGAGTTCAAACACGGCAATCGCCATCTGCGCGCTCAGCGGGACAATGAAAGTCAGCCGCTGTCGCTGCTGAAGATATCACGCAAAATGGGTGAGTATTGAAAAAGATTAGAGATTTAAACGTTTGCTCACAGTTTGTTCTCTTGCAGATCGGGACGCATCGGTATTTCTGCAAATAGCTCAGTTTTGCAATCATTTGGTTGCCAATCACGCCGATCCGCATGTGAGTGAGCTGCAAAAGAATGTGGTCACATATCTGTCGGGCGATAATCTGCACGAGAAGAACCGTCAGCAGCAGAATTTTAGTTATACCGGCATCCTCGACTCCATACCTGTACGCTATGCCCAAATTCAGAGCTTCTATGCCAAGTTTAAGGCCAACAAAAAATGAGTAGTGACCATAAGCGGGCGCTAGGTGGCAAATGCAAGGCAACTGCAGATGCAAATAATGCAAGGATGCAAGCGTGTGTTCTCTGTACAACCACAACAAAACGACATGGAGTTCCAAGTTAACGAAGTTTCTCTCAGACGCGGCCAGCGGACAACGGCAACCAAATCACAACCAACCAGCGATCGCTGCACCATTTCAAATGGGTTGTTGTTTATTTGCTTCTATGTTGTTGTTGTTTGTAGCAGCAGCAGCAGCTGCTGCTGTAGTGTTGTGGTGTCACCATCAACATATTTACAAATACAAAAAAAAGATATATCAACAAGCAGAGAACAACAAACAACGACAACAGCAGCAACAACAACATTCAACAACCGTACAACTGAACAACCAACCCAGCAGGGGTCCGTCTTATGGGCAGCAGCATCGCGTGGAATTTGCTTGTGTTGTTGTTGTGTTAGAAAAAAAATCAAATTACCAAAAATGAAAAAAAATCGTTCACTTTCAACTCAAATGGGCAACAACGGCAACGACTCTCAGCTAACGTAATATGGACAAACGGCCAACAACAACAACATAAAGAAAAAATCAGAAAATTAACAAAAAAAAAATTAATTGCCCATGATGCAAGTTTATCAATTAACTTTAAATAACCTCCAGAGCTTAGCAAAGAAAGGTTTACGACTAGATCCAGACCCGGAGCTCGTGAAGAGAACGGAGATTTTGTCTATTCCTCTCCCTTTCCCACGCCCCTCATCAAGCGCATGTCTTCTCGCTTTCTGGTTATCCTTCTTAAATTCTTGATGGTATCGCCTCAATCCGGAGACTATTTTTCATAAAAAAAAAATAAAAAATGAAATGGTTCACTCTTCGTGCCTATCATGTTATTTTATGATTTGCTATAACTTTACCAGTCGAAGATTCGTTCATTTTGCAAAAAAAAACCTCCTCAATTACAATCTATATAACGCATATATAACAATTTAATCTTAAAACTGAAAACTACATAAAATCAATTGTCGGGCAGATGTGTTGAATACACATTAACAAATAAATATCGATGTATTCAAATCTCTAAAACATACAGATTTACATCAAATTTTACATACTTTAACACTTTTTAAAAAAATAATAAATGTAACAATATTCTGTTCTGTGAAATAATAAAAAGCTACCGACAACAAATTACTATGTGTACTTTTTTTCAGGCTCAACAGCGCTAAAGATAATTTTGAAAATGTATTGCCCAAGGGTTTCAAGTTATTGAATTACTCTTGAATTTAAAACAACTTAAAAGATTCGAGTGTGAGGGATAAGAAAAAGAATTACCTACACAATTTTTTAATTTGCTCACAGTTAGAAAATTAGTAAAGATATCAAAACTCAAAATAGTAAAGTATTTGAATAAATGCCTTTGCTTATTGAAAAATTTCATGAAATAAAATTGCAATAAAATCTTCTAGTATTCTTATCGTCGCCAACATGACGAAGCACTACGTGGAATTTCCAAATCTTGTGATTAGTCAGCAAAATGCATAGAACAAACAGTCATAATATATAGGTAAAAAGACAGTACATTTTTTTATGTTTAATCAAGTTTTATTTTGTTTTTGAGTGATTTTTGTGTTTTATATTTGTGCCTGTTGCCTTTTCATCCAATTAAATTGATTTTTGTCACGTTATATTGTTGTGTATGCGTTTCAAATGGTACAAATAGCGTACACAATAAGGTTTGGGTGTATACATATAGGTATATATATTTGATAAATATATGTATGTGTATAGATTTTACAGCTATATTGTATAATTGGGTTGAAATACTTTCAAGTGTTGCTACATAGTATATTTAATATTTTTGTCATTTCTTTATAACTGAGCTTCCGATCTAATGCGATCCCCAGACAACAATTGTTTAAAGAGATTTAATTCGCTTATATTTCTGTTGTTTTTTGGAATTTTGATAGCAATTTAAAGTTATTAAGCGTGTTTTGACCGATTATCAAGCAATTTCAACTTTGTATATATATCTATACTTTTTTTTATATTCATATTGTTTATTTATAGTGTTATAAGTTGTTTTTGGCTTTAGTCTTAGTTTCACTATGTTTATACGTATATTTTCTCTTTCATCAGTTAAATTTGGTGTGACATACTGAAATACATCTACTTATATATGATGAAAAACGAGACTGCTCAAATGTTTATAATAAATGGGGAATTACATAATTACTTAAATTGTTGTTTTGCAAACGACACTAAAATAAAAACCTGCACATATTTAAAAACAATAATAATAATAATAAGAAGTAATAGGTATTAATAATACATAATACGAAAATAATAAATTAATAAAAAACTTGAGATTACAACAAGACTGTACAGATTTGTGCTTAATCTTAACTAAAACTAAAAACTTTTGTGAATTTTCATTCAACGCTGGCCAAATAATTTGCACATTTTCAATAAAAACTATTAACTAATCATTGACATTGACATTTTAAAACATTTCTATACACAGAATAATCATTTACCATTGGCGAATTTTAACTAATTACAAACAACATATTAAACATTTAAAATCAATTTTACAATTAATACATGCATTCTTTTATCTGTTTATGAAATTTAACTATTTAGATGACGCCCGATACGGATTTCTCATACGGCGTGCCCAAAGTATCCCGTCGCCTTGGCAGCGTGCCACTGGCTGTCAGCGGCGCCGACTCCGGACAACCCAATCCCACCAGCAATTCGACCAGTGCCGTCGTATCCTCCACATTGTATTGTGGCGCAGGAATGCCACCGTTGGCGGCAGCTGACGGTGCTGGTGGCGGCGCTGGTGCCGTTGTGCCTGCAGCCAGGGCAGCGGCCGCCTTCATCGACTTGGCCGTGGCCAGAGATTGGGCGGCACGTGCATAGGCCAAGCAGGTGCGTCCCTCATGATCCGTGTGCTTGATGTTTGCGCCGTTCTGTAACGAAAAAAGCAAAGAAATTAATGTCTTGCTTGTACGAAATGAGAGGTACCTCATACGAATTCCGAAACTTTTTAAATGAATTTTAAAAAAGAAGCAAAAAAAAACCAAGAATAAAATTTTAGGAATCCAAAATTGGAGATTTTTCCTAATTTTTAGGAATCATAAATTAGGAATTTCAACTAAGAAAAATATTCTGAGTACAAAAATTAGGAAAAAAAATTGGGTAAAGTATCTTTGGTTTTCCTGTCATTGGAGATAGGCCCGAAAAAAACAATCAAAATTTGAAAGGGTAGACAAACGTATTGAATCGCTATCAATTTGTACATACATATATACGCACAATATAAACAAGTAGATTTTGAAATAAATGGTTCGAATAAATATCACATGCGCTGGCAATCCAAGTCCTGATTTTGAAATAATTGGTTCGACAAAACAAAACCAAAAATATTTGATTAAAAATCGCGCGATTTTTAGTAAAACATTTTTGATTTCGGCTTTTTCTAATTTTTGTTCTCCCAATTTTTGTTTTCCTAATTATTGTTTTCCCAAATTTTGTCTTTCCAATTTTTGCTTGCTCAATTTTAGTGTTCCTAATTTCCGATTCCTAATAACTGTATTCCTTATTTCGAAGTCGTAATTTTGGATTCCTAATTATTCAAATCCTAATTTTGGATTCCTAATTTTTTTCGAATTCTAAGTAATATTTTTCGACATTCGTATATAGAATCAAATTAGATAATCCTGATGAACTTACCCAGATGAGTAGCTGCGCAATGGCCAGATTGCCAATGGCACAGGCCAGCAAGAGAGGCGTTCGCACATCCCGCGGACTCACATTGGCATTGGTCACCTCCGACTGGCAATTGGCCAGTATGGACACTATCGACTTGATGTCCGCTCGAATCACCGCCTCAATAAGCTGCTGACCCGGTGATGCGACATTGACGTGATTTCCAGTGCCCAGAGGCGTTAGGAACTCCTTGGCCTCATACTTGCTGCGTATCCAGCGCTCCTTCTCCTCATGATTGGCCAATGCTGTGGGCTTGACGCGTTGTCTCGCATTCGACTCCCACACGGAGTTGGCCAAACTGTTGCCAATGGCCAACATGACACTCAGATGCGGTGCACTAAAACGAGTAAAAACAATAGGTTACTAATGTGGTTATGTTGGAGCAATTGTAGTTGCTACTTACGGCCAATCGTCTAGACCCAGGGAGCGCACCTTGGAGATGTGCGAGCCGAGATTGCGATGTATCCCCGAGCACTCGATGCACATGAGCACGCCCAGATTCAAGCTGGCCCACTCGGGATCTGAAATGAGATAAAACAGACACAATTAAAATTTGCCAAGTATTCTATTTTTATAACACTAAGCAACATATAAGATGTCGAGATATGTCGAGAAAATACTTTAAAGTTTAACTGTGGTATAACCTTTAATTTAATGTAAATTTATTATCGTATTATATTAAGAATCTTTTTAAAGAGGTTAGCTTTTAATTTTGAACGATTTTAAAAACCCAATGAATATGATTCGTAAATATGCTTCCGTTGCTTTGCCATTTCTTATACATACTTTTTTTAACGAATATATTCAAAAATTATGATTTTTTCTTCAGTATTTTTTACGATAATTGTACTTTAAAATTCAAAGAGAATTTCAAATATCGTGTATAATATAAATTTTAATACATTAATTCAGCGGTGGGCACGAAAGCTGTATTTGGGAGCACAACAACACTCAACAACAACACCCCTATTAGAGTCTACCTAAGTTGGAACCAACCGCTGCTCCCGGAGCCACTGCGTGCCCACCGCTGCATTAATTCAACGTCGTTTATGACTTTAGTCATTGAAATCGATGCAGAGACGGCTGAGAAATTATCATCTTAAAATATATATATATATATGATTTTATATATATATATACAGCTGCGGTGAAAATAATAGCACCGCTCTTTCTTTTACTATAACAGCTATTGTAAGTCAAGTCTTCAAATTTAAAAAATATATTTGAAAAGGTCATCTAAATTCCGTTTGAATGATGTATAACTTTCCTTAACCCATTAAGTACCCATTAAAATATTCAAATTTTAAAAAAGGTCTACTTTTTCAACTTTTTTCCTCGATTTTTTCCAAAAATGTTGGGATGCGAAAAAATTCTTGAAACAATTCTAAGAGTAACTGCAAAAGAAAATTTTCAAAAATATTTTTGCTAGTATTTTTCAAAATTTTTTGAAAATCCTAAAAATGACCATTTTAACCCATTTTTCCTCATTTTCATGCAAAAAGTGCCCTTTTTTGCAGTTTTCAAAAAATTTTGAAAAATACTAGCAAAAATATTTTTGAAATTTTTCTTTTGCAGTTACTCTTACAATTGTTTCAAGAATTTTTCCGCATCCCAACATTTTTTGGAAAAAATCGAGGAAAAAAGTTGAAAAAGTAGACCTTTTTTAAAATTCGAATATTTTAATGGGTACTTAATGGGTTAAGGAAAGTTATACATCATTCAAACGGAATTTAGATGACCTTTTCAAATATATTTTTTAAATTTGAAGACTTGACTTACAATAGCTGTTATAGTAAAAGAAAGAGCGGTGCTATTATTTTCACCGCAGCTGTATATTCCAGATTCTAAAAAAAAAAAAAAAAATTTCTAAAATATTTGTTCACTTATTAAGGGATTGGTTTGTAGCTCATATAAATTTGTAGCCTAGTGTATAATTCATATGTACTTACTGGGTGCTCCACAGTCCACGCAGTGTCCGTTGCCGGGCACACGTTGCCGTATGGCCACCATGGCGGCCAGTTCAGTGCTGGTCGCCGGCTTCGTCTTGCTGCTCTCGATGCTCTGCAGACTCTTGAAGATCTCCTGCTCGACGGCGGCGACCCACTCGTCCCGCTCCTCGGAATTGGCGGCCTCGAAGTGCCACTGCTTGGAGTCGAGGGAGACAATGTAGAACTCATAGCCATCGTTGTCATCCGCCTCGTTCGCCTTGACGCTGCTGCTCTTCATGCGGCGATGTCGCTTCTTCACGTTGGGCGTTTGCGCCTCCAGCTTGCTGGACGCTGTCACATCGCCGGCTATAAAGGTCTGGGAGTTCGAATTGGACATGGCAATGCCCTCGTCACCGCTCGTCTGCTGCGAACTATTCGATTTCAATGGCTCGGCGCCGGCAGCAGCCGTGGCGCCCAGCAGCGATAGCTTCTCATTCAGCTTGCGTTGATTGTCCTTGGCCAGGGTGAGGCAACCGAATCCCTCATTGAGTGTGCCCTGTGCCCGCTGGCCATTGGCCAACAGGGAGCTGGTCAATGCGCTGTTTGTGATGATGGATTTGGAGCCGCGCGGCTTCTGGCCCGGCACCTTGACCGTCACATACTGCAGCGGAATCTCCTTGCCGTGCACATCGTCCATGTAGTCGTGCAGCGAGGGATGATAGGTGAGTCTGCCGTCGTCGCAGAGCGTCACGTACTTCTTCTTCCACTCCTTGTTGAGGGACTTGCTCGATCGCTTGTACAAATAGCCCTGCTTGATGGGAATGGATCGTCCACTGCCCAGTTCGCTGCTCTTTGGCTCCTTGTCGCTCTTCTTCGACGAGGAGGGTATAAACAGATTGGAGCGCCGTCGACTTTTACGGCTTGTCGTGGGCGTTGAAGTGGGCGTGGGCAGCTCCTTGCCAGGTGGCGGTGCCAAGTCCCGCGGATCACGCAATTGCACTTGGGAGCAGTCGCCCTGCAGCGACAACTGTTGCTGCTGATGTTGCTGTTGCTGCTGTTGTTGCTGATGTTGCTGTTGTTGCTGATGTTGTTGATGTTGCTGGTGTTGCTGTGGTGCTGCTGCAGCTGGATTGTATTTGGTTATGTTGTTGTTCTCGTTGGTTGAGGACGCCTGCAGCGACCAGAGCTTCTGCTCCGCCTGGGCAAAGTCCGCGCTCATGCGCAACGGCAACTGCTGCTGCGCCCGCTGACCATTCGTCGCCGCCTGATTGTAGGAGGAGGCGGAGGCGGCGGGCGGCAGACCCAGCCGGGAGCCCTGTGGCGTGGTCGGCCGCGGCGGCTGCATCGCCGGCGGCAACGGCAGACGCTGCGAGAGTATCTTCTGGCAGGCTGAAGCGAGTAAGAAAATTGCCAATCATCAGTTATTGCACTCTTAGTCATGGGGTCATCTTATTATGCCACTTACCATCCTGAAAGACGCGCTCCACATTCAGGCCGTAGGTGGCACAGGTCTCGTAGTAGGAGCAACGCTTCAAATCGCTGGCCAATTTCCTGGCACGGGTGTCATCGATAACACGTGGATTGCGCTCGCTGATGGCGTCTAAGTGGAAGAAGAGGGGGAAATGTTAGCATTACAATATTACAATACTAATTTTAGAAGTAATTCCATTAAAGCAATTCAATTGCTATAATTTGGTTAATATTTAATTGAGTGCAATCAATTATTATTAAGAGTATTATAATGACCATATAACTTTAATGATGAACAAAACAAAAGCAGAAATTGTACTCGATTACAAAAATCAATAAATTCAAAATATTCTTATAAATTATGCATATGAAGTCAAACAATTTTTTGGATAAGAAGGTATTTATGTAAAACTTATACACTAGACGGCATATTTATTTTGAAAACATTTAAAGTTAAATCTACTCGTTATTTGAACCTACCTCATGTACATTTTGGCATCAAAAATTTATAAAAAATTCAAGCAAAGAGATTTTTGAAAAATTGTTTCTGTAGTCACTATTAGAATTGGTAGAAGATTTTTTTTGCATCAACAAATTTTTTGAAAAAAATCGAGGAAAAAGTTTTAAAATTTACGTTTTTTTAAATTCAAAATTTGTAATCGGTACTTAATGGGTTAAGGAAAGGTTTTGTATCATTCAAACGGAATTGAAATGACCTTTCCATTGATGCCAAAATGTACATGAAGTAGGTTCAAATAACGAGTAGATTTAACTTTAAATGTTGTCAAAAAAAATATTTTATTTTAAAACAAAGTTACCCCCAATGTATCTAACAACCATTTTTATTAACTTGTTCTAGGAACCATAAGCAAAACTTGTTTACAAAATAAAATAAATATCATTTTGTCAAAGAAATTGCTTTACAAAATAAAATAAATTTCATTTTGTCAAAGAAATTGCTTGAAAAACCTCACATACACTCCCCGAAATTTAATTAAAGGCACCTAATTTTTGCATGAAAAATTATGATTGGCGATAACGGTACCTTAAATTTGTCATCAAATGTGGTCATTCTTATTAGTTGTCTATTATAAGTTTCGAAAAAATCATTTACCGTTAGATTTCAGGTTGCTTTTTCTGAACTTTCGTTTTGGTGCAACTTTTAGTGCGAAATTCAATTAAAGGCAGTGCCTTTGTAGTTGTTTCCAAGAAATGTCCTGATGACAAATAAATTATGTCAGTATTTATTTTATTAAATGCTGAGTCTATTGATAAGTAGAAAATAACTGAAAAACGCAGATATCAATTCCGAATTAAATACAGGAAAGGGTACGGCACTATCATCTGAAGAAGTTGCTAAGGTCCTTGCTTACAAGGATACTGAGAGCTCCAACCAGAAAATTGCATTGATATTTACTCGTTCAGTCTCAGCAAAGTACAATATTATCAAATTAAAGGAAAACTATACGAAAATCGGTCTAAAAACAAAAATCAAAAAATTTCCCTAAAGGCCAAATCGGGAATTATTCGCTCCAGCTCAAAAAAAAAACTCTACTGTATCAAATTTTAAAACTGATTTGCAGTTGCCAATAACAACACTTCGAGTACACCAAATTTTGTCGAGCAGCGACCGCTCAAAGTGAAGGAAATCTAAGTTGAAGACAGCTCTTACTGAAACCCATAAACTAGCAATACTAGATGTTGCAAAAAACCATACGTCTGTCTTCAACTTAGTTTTCCTTCACTTTGAGCGGTCGCTGCTCGACAAAATTTGGTGTACTCGAAGTGTTGTTATTGGCAACTGCAAATCAGTTTTAAAAAAATTGGATACAGTAGAGTTTTTTTTTTGAGCTGGAGCGAATAATTCCCGATTTGGGCCTTATAGAAATTTTTTGATTGTTGTTTTCAGAACAATTTTTGATATAGTTTTCTTTAATTTGATCAAATTGTCCTTTGCTGGGACTAAACGAGTTAATATCAGTGAAATATTTCGGTTGGAGCTCTTAGTATCCTTGTAAGAAAGGACCTTAGCAATTTCTTCAGGATGATAGTGCCGTACCCTTTCCTGTATTCAATTCGGAATTGATATCTGCGTTTTTCAGTTATTTTCTACTTATCAATAGACTCAGCACTTGAAATAAATACTGACGAAATTTATTTGTCATCAGGACATTTCTTGGGAACAATTACAAAGGCACTGCCTTTAATTGAATTTCGCATGAAAAGTTGCGCCAAAACGAAAGTTCAGATAAAGCAACCTGAAATCTAACGGTAAATGATTTTTTCGAAACTTATAATAGACAACTAATAACAATGACCACACTTGATGACGAATTTAAGGTACCGTTATTGTCAATCAATATTTTTTAATGCAAAAATAAGGTGCCTTTTAATTAAATTTCGGGGAGTGTATATCAAAATAAATTGAAGATATTTAAATCTTTTGCAGTACACTGCGAAAACTGTTTCCTTTTTCGATTAAATTAGTTATTAGAAATTATTAATTTTGCTATGAAATAAAGTAATAATATTAATACTAATTGCAATGCAATATGGGTTTGGTTACAGCTTACAAAAAACGGTATAGAATCGTATTTCGTAAGTCTTGAATCGGTTATAAATTGTAAAACTACTGCAAAACATGTACAAAAGGTTTCAAAAATAAATATGCATTAATAAAAATGCAATTAAAGATTTTCATATACTTATAAACTTACTGACAAATGTATTTAAGAAGTTAATAATTGTATACTCTTATTTGCTGCTATGTTTTACTTGCATATTTTATTTAAACTTACCCTGCGTGCCGACCAATATCATGGGTATATCCTGTCCATTGCGAAAGTGCGCCATTTTGGTATAATAATTGTAGACGGTGTTGAAGCTGCCTTCGTTCTCCAGGCTGAACACAAAGATTACCGCATCCACCCAGCCAGCGAACTGAAAGCAAAGAAAAAGTAAATGAGTTAAATAAGCCAAAGGACGAACAAAAAAATGCATACAAAAAAGTAAAATCAAATCAAAACAAAACAAAAGCGCCTTTAAAATCCACACCAAAAAAAAATATAAGAAAAAAGGATTTAAAAAAAAATATAAAAAATAACACGAAACTTTTGGCCGCGAGTCCTTGACTTTGCGACGCAGTCGAAGGACGTGAGGAGCAAACCAAATGCGGCGTCTGGCGGGCAGGACAAAAGGCGGAAGCGCGCTTAACAATGGACACAACAAGCTAAAGGCTTAAGGGGAAGCGGGGGGCAACGTCTCAACACACATACACACACACACTTGAGAAAGTCGCTAATGAAGCACTTGAATCCTTTGGCAGGAGACTCTCGTTGCCGTGTGCTCAACTTTTAATGATTTTTGTATAACTCAAACACACACACAAGGACACACAAACACACACACACACACATGGGCAGCAATTGCAGGATAATGAACTTTTAGATGGCATGTAAACAGCGCCTTTTGTGTGTGTTTACTGCGCAGGATTCAGATGTCCTGGCAATAGACTATCGATTTCGATTCAACTCAATTGCCTTCGTCTTTGAAAGTTTTTTCAATTATGCATTACAAATCCTTTCAACTCACACGATTATTTTGAATTCACTTTAATCAATTATTTATTTTGTCTTGTTATTCTTAAGTCAGATTTTCCCGTTGCAAAGGACAAAAATAAATGCCGCCCGCCAGCTTTGCCAGTCGACAAACAACTGGCGCTTTTTCCTCGTCGTTATCCTGCCGTTGTTCTGTCTGCGTCACGTTGACTCTCTGCTCTGCCAGTCAGCCACAGTGGGTGGTTTGTCAGCTAGTAAGTGGGTGGGTGGTTGGTTGGTTGTAGCCGCCGCTTTTTATGATTTGTTGTGAAAATGTATGCAGAGGAAACAGGAAAGCAACGGCTACAAAAAAGTTGCAGCAAATGCAGCGCCAAATGGCGGCGACACACCGGAAAAGAGAGAGAGATAAAGAAAAAGAGAGACACAGACACACTCATTGAAGGAGACACATGCTTGACAACAATACAATTCAATTGCGGGTGGGGGTAGCTGGCACAATGTCGTTCACACAAATAGAAACAACAATGAAAAACTTTCAACTGGGTTGAGAGCTAATCCTAGTACAATACATCATATTGAAAAGTTTAGCTTTTCTAGGAATCAGAAAAAGAAAAAGATACAGTAAGAGAGAGCCAAAGCTGAATGTGTCTAAAGCTGACTATAACAGTGTTTTTAAATAAAAATTTAAAATTTAAAAGGGGAAAAATATAACCTTTTTAAATTGAAATGATTCTTGTTTTTTTCATTTAATTTAATCTATTTTTAGACCACTTGCGATTGGAAGCTTTAAACAAAGTTATCATTTTTAATTTACAATTTTATAATGACTAAAAACGTAACTGAATTATTTTTGACGGATAAAATATTATGCATCATAGTATGACAAATATATAAATTGTATTTTAAGCATAACCGTAGTCATCTTTTTATTAATCCTCAACAGTTAGTTAACTAATTGTTTTTATTTTTCAAAATTAATATATTTAATTTAGGTACCTTTTATTAGCTTTGTTAAAGTTGTTAATGGTTCTTTAAACAAACTAAACTTAAACAAAGAGACCCAATAGGCATTACTAATTTTATTAAATTCAAATTCCCCCATTATATTCACTTACATTACTTACTTACAATACTTGACTAACTGTATGTATGTGTTTCTAATTAAAGATGTATCTTTAAAGACTAATTCTAACGACCCTTGACACAATAATATTGAACTTTAGTTCAGACTCTATTTGTTTTCTCTATTTTCTTGTATCGTTTCTAACGTTATGAGCTTGTATGTCAGTCTCGACTCCCAAAAAAATTAAAAAATATATAAGAAAAAGTTGTGGATTCGACAACTGCCGCTAGTCGCATGCAATATTGTCGTCTCGTATACTATATATGGTAATGATATCCTGTCTCAGCCCGAAAGCAAATAAAAACAAAACATAACAAAATGCGACTCGGTGGCGACGCGTTGCCATTGAGTGATTTCATCCAAAGTTGCCAGTTGTTTTTGCTGTACTACTTGTGTGTCCCTATACCCTGTAAGCTGGCAGTAAGGTCTTCTTGATACAAAGTATTTTTAAGCAGTTCTTACAAAGGAAATTTCTTTATAAATCTAAAACTCTAGAGCAGAGGTGTGCACGAAATCTGAATTCGGGAGCACTACAACAATATCAGCAACAACAACTATAAGAGTCTACCTAATTTGGAAGCAGCCGCTGCTCCCGGAGCCACTGCGTGCCCACCGCTGCTCTAGAGCAAAGAAAAAACATTTTCTCAGTCGGTTTCTTTACTTCTCTTTAGAACATTTTCTTGTTTTCTTAAAATGATTACAGGGTATGCCAAGTCTCAGAAGCTTTAGCATTAACACTTTGAGCGGTTTCTGCTTCTCTTCTGAGGGGGTGGCTAACTTCTTATGGGGTTGCTGACAAACTGAGGGTGATTTTTGCAATGAAATATGGTTTATTATGTTGCATAAAGATGCCGAATGACAGAAGTTAGCCAAGAAAGTGACATAAAATTAGTTAAATCGCGAGAGAAACGATTTGCGGATGACAACTGTAACAAAAGGGGGGAATAACTGCCAGAAATAAGAGATAGTGAGAGAGGGAAAGAAAAACAATCTGAGATGGGGAAATTACATACTCTCATTTCCATAACTCAAACCATTCTGTTTCATAAATTTGCGACGCCTTGTCGCCAAATGTCGCCTTCAGCATCGTCGAATAGAAAATACACAAGAAGCATAAAGTAAACAATAACAACGCACAGCTGATTTGCTGCCTCGGGGCGAGGCGCTGAACACAATTTTCAAAAAATCATACAAAATATTAGCAAAAATATTTTTGAAAAAACATTTTTGCAGTCACTCTTAGAATTGTTTAAAGAATTTTTATGAATCAAAAGATTTTTTTTGAGACCGAGGAAAAAAGTAGAAAAAACACTTTTACAAAAATTCTAAATTTTCCATGGGTACTTAATGGGTTAAAGAAGTTTTTGTGTCATTCAAACGTTATATAAATGATAAGATTATTTTAAGAAATCTGCACCAAATCTTTTGTGTCAAAAGTAATTTTTTTTTTTAATAAATTCATCCACATATACCTATTTCACTGGGGTATTAGATTTTGCAATGATTATGCGATTTTGTTTCATTTTATCGAGTGATTCTCAAACTGTTTAGAGTGACTGTCAAAATGATGAGCGAGTGTGCTCGCAAAACTGTAAAATACTTGAGCCGCAACATAATTGGGTCAATCACATGCTTGACTTGCAAATATTAACAACAATAATTAAAAATGGAAAATTGTAAAAGCAAGAATTTAAATAAAATACTCGTAGGCAAAGGATTTGGGCATTAGTCAACTTGTGATCCGAGGGATCTACAGTTCGGTGGCATTATGCGATTTGTGAGGGTCGCGTCGCGTGTCAGCCACATTTTTTTCTATTCTTTATTGATGTTGTGAAGAGCAACCCCTACCCCCCACCAGCCCGAGCAATACACCCTAACCCATAAAGAGAACCGCAAATAAAAAAGAAAAAAATGAAATGTGTAAAAAAGCGAAAGCAGCTTAAAAATTATAATCCACACTTTCACCCTTTAAGCCGGCGGTGCCGCCTGCCCCGGAGAGGGATTCAGTCTGTCAAATGAACAGGGTATAATAGAAGTTAGTGCAAATATTGTGTCCGGATTGCGAATTCAAAGGAAGCAGAACAGAACAAAAGCTTCTTTCGATCAATGAGTCAGCAAATTCGTGCCCTCAATACAGTTCATGGAAATGCAAATAGCTTCAGGCAAACTTTACTTTAATTACATATTGGTTCAGTTCGAAGATTGCGAATGCATTTGCCAAATTTCAAAAAAAAAGAGGGTTGCTGCACAGGAGGAGGTGAGGTGAGGGGTTGGTACAGCTGAACTTTAACCTATTGAAAAGCAACTCAAATGTATTGGCCAAGTTTTTCGCATCACATAACGTCATAACGGTAAACAGACCTTTGGCTAGACGATAAAAAAAAAGTGTTGCAACTAAAAGTAATTCTTGGCCTGCGGCCAGTATTCCTCCTCCTTCCCCCTTTCCTACTTTTGTTGCCTTGCCAAAGGTCGAAGTTCGATTGAGTGACTCAGCCTGGAGACCTGGGGCAGACAGCACGTCCCTCTCCAGTGGCCAAGGCTTAGGGCAACATTGTGGCAACTTTGAATGTAAAAGCTGCCAACACAGCAGAATTTTCCCAAAGCAAAAAAAATGATAATTGGCAAACTGCGACAAATGAAAAGTTCTGCAGTTGCCCGACTCAGGACACAACTTTTTGGCCAAGAACTTGTATAGATAAATACAACTGGCTAAGAAAACACTTACGGCATAAATCACTCAATATTTATAACTAAATAAGGAGGAAACATTGGCTTTGTTCAGCAACACACATCCATTATAAATACCCTCAAAATTTATCACTTTCTTAACTTTTTTGTTTTAAATGTAAACATTTATAATATTTAATTTAATTGTTAATCTAAAATCTTTCCTTATATATTTAATTTTTGTGCTTTAATTGTGCTTTAATTTTTTGATCAATTATTAAAATTAATATTTCTATTATTTTCATAATTGTTACTATCTAAAAAAAAAAAAAAACAGAACATTTTAAGATCATGTTATAATTTTAATTTTTGTGCTTTAATTTTTTGGTCGCCTATTAAAATTTATGTTTCTATTAATTTCATATTTCTTACTTAAAAAAAAAAAAACAGAACATTTTAGGCTCATTACATTAAATAAATGGTTTTTTTTTATTTTCTTTAGTTTTCATGTTCAGTAAGAGAATTTAATATTTTTCTTGTGATGGAATTTCATCTATTCATTTAATTTCCATAGATTTTCTGACATCGTTGTGTGTTGCTGAACGCAGCCATAGCCTCAACTTGTACCCCTATTTATTGCAGTGTAGCAAACCTGTAACCCAACAACCCTCAAACTTTCTTCGACATCCCCAACAGTTTGCCTATATATTTTTTGCTGTGGCCCCCTTCTGATCCCATGTTGACCTCAATTCAAATATTTACAAGATGATAAGGGAAAATTTATTTGTACACAGAACTTTTTCCCACTACAAAGTGCTACCTCTGCCTTGCCCGAGGGAAATGCTACGGCCTTTCTCTACAAACACGGGCAATACATCATTTTACCATTTCATGCATTTTTGATGAGTTAGGATGGGGGAAGTGGAGGGGGTTGATTGAGACTTACCTGCATTTCTGGAGCACCGCCCTCGTCGCGTATGAGCAGCAAATAGCTTTGACCATCGATAAAGACTTCCTTCTTGAAACGTCCCCCCTCGGGTGACTCCTCCTGCATATAGGAACCGGTGAGATAACGATGCACCAGGGCCGATTTGCCAGAATTCAGAGAGCCAACAATGCCGAGTCTTAAATCTGGCACAGAACGCGATATTGTCCATTCCTGGCTGTTTACAAAGGAATCTGTAAAAAAGTTGGCAAGAAATCAAATCATCATTAGCAACAGTTTCTCAACTAGTTCGACACGTAATTAGCGAGATTTGAAACTCGTTTCCATGACATCTTTCATTATTTTTTTCTCTTTGACCTACAATACATGTGGCAAAAGTTTTTCGGTGCCCTTTTCCAGGCACACATCATTATTCTTCTTATGCAAATGTGACTGAGGACCAAGTACAAATGTATAAGGACATATATCAGCAGTGTAGTCCTTGCTGCGCACTTTGATTGACAGCTTTGGAAGCTACTTTTTCAGTTTTCGGCAATTGTTTTGCATGTCCGCGGGGCATGAATGTATCTTGTATCTTGTATCTTGAGAGTTACCCTCAGCCCTGCAAACGATGTGCAAAAACTTTTAAATTGTCAGTTGCCTGAACACTTTTCTGATTTAAATTAGCTCAGCTCATTGTTGGGACCAGTCGCTCAATCAAAACTTAAGATCTACAGTCAGCTGTCTACAGTCTACAGTCTGTTGCTGTCTTGGCTTTGATTATAAAGTCTTCAAGGTCAGATTAAATCGGTGGCAACAGTTGCCAGGAAATTAAGTTGAATGCTCGGCACAGCTGTCAGTGTTTTAGTGAGATTTTTAAAAGCTTTCAAATCACTGTTCACTCTCATTCATACCTCTTTAATAATGATTAGTAATCATAATCATTAGTAATTAGATTTAGATTTTTGTTTAAAAGTCGAACTAATGCTTAAATTACGATTATTTTCGGTTTTGCCCAATTATTTAATGATAACGATTACAAAAAATCAAAAATAATCTAAAATTATTTAAAAATATATAAAAATAATCAGAAATAATCAGAAAAAAATCAAAAATAATCCGAATACTAAAAAAAAACATTATTTTGGATTTTTTCTGATTAAGTTTGAATAATTGTAATAATTTGAGATTTTTTTGATTATTTCTGATTATGTATGACTATTTAGTAAAAATCAAATTATTTTAAATTTTCACAATTAAAGTAGCCAAAATTAGAAAAAATCAAAAATAATCCGAAATAATCAGAAAGATTGTTATTGATTATTTTTGATTTATCTAATAATTTTGAATAATTGTAATAACTTAAGATTATTTCAGATTTTTTGTAATCGAAATATTTATATAATCACAAATTTTTCAACAGTGAATTATACAGTCACTACGATTATTTACCAAAATAATCTAATTGATTAGTAATTCTAATCGAAATTTAACAGGTATGCTCTCATTCTTGTTGTTTTTCTTTTCTTTTTCTTTTCCTTTTTTTGACTAATTTGCTAACAATTGATTGAATGTGTAACTAAGTGTTAAACCCAAAATAAAAACACTATAAAAATGCCACTCTCCAAAACACTCGTAGTCGTAAATCTTGAGTGCAAAGTCCAAGCCCAAGCCATTAGAATACGAGTGCCACGATCAATTTCAGTCAAGGGCTTCCCCCTCTTCCTATTCCCTCCTCCCTTTTCCCACCCAGTGCGTTGGGCAGTTTGTTGTTAGGTCGAAAGGAGTGACAATGGAAGGTAAGACTTGATCCTTTGGCTGACCAGTTGTGATGATTTACTAGGCAGCAAGGACACGTGAAAATTGCTCTATTATGAGTTGTTAAGAGCTGCCTGAGTAAACAGTGAAAGGGACATGGACATGGACATGGATATGGACAACGTCTCAAGGGTGACACTGAGAACTTGTTCCAGCTTGTTAATGGACTTCAGACTTCACCAGACACACAAGAGAGCGGGATGAGTCCAATCGAGTCGAGTCGTGTCTCCTTTTATGGCTAGCAAAGATTCGGTAACAAGTCCAACTGGTTTTAAGCTCTTTCAGCCTCGCCTTGACCATAGCGCAAAATTACAAATTAAAACGAAATAAATATGCCTTTTGTTATATAATGCAACCCAAAAAATAACAAGAAGGAAAAAAAAAACTTTGTGAAACTGATATGTCATAGAAGTAAAGAAAAAAATTAGCGCGGTTTTGCAATTTGCATGGCCCTAAAAATGTACTATGAAATGAAATTAAATCAAATATGGCCGTCAACTGGTTTCGAGATCATCTTCATGGAACCAAACCCTAACAAATTCTTAGGCAATGTCGGTCGTCTTATTAATGACTGCCTCATCAGCCTAGAGGCGCTTAAAGTTACAGAAAATAGAAAAAAAGACTAAATCTTCAGTTACAAATGCGTATTTAAGTTTGACTAATGATGTCAAATGTCTGGGGAGAACAGAACAGAACAGACGAGATCGGCTTATGTGTAAAGTTCAAACCGCCAGCCGGAGGTGTAAAGATAAGTAACCCCAACCCCCTTGTACCGAGTCTCCTAATCACCCTCTCTCCATTTATCTATGTTTGTAACGATCGTAACTCAAACTCATGTCAAATGTCGCCATCGTTGTCACAATTCCCAAACTAATTACGTATGCAAACGAGCCTCGATTCAAGACATTTGATTTTCCCAAAATTGAAAAAAAAAAATAAACTTCTTGCTTTCTTTTTTTGTTGCTTGGCTTTTCCAGGGGAGAAAGAAAGGGTTGTTGGCCCAGTTTGTTTGTTTGTTTGTTTACTATTTACCATATATCCCATTTACAATTTCTACTTTTTGTCAGCCTACCCAATTCCGGGATTTGCCTCTTGATGTGGGTTAAGCATTTTAATTAGCGCACAATGCGAACATTTTTATCTTTTCTGTTACTTACTCTGTTCCAACATCTTTTATTTCTTTTCTTAACATTTTTTAGCAGTTATCATTGACCTTCTGACCCGAAAGGCACACATGCATAGTTATCAAGTAGCTGGCTTAGTTTTATTGCTGGCAGCTGAAGTGAACTGTAGTTTATCACCATTTGAAGCGTGCCATCAAGGATCAGATACAAGTACGCATTTACTTATTAGAAAAAGGACTTGGAAATGTCATACATTTTATTACCATTTAGCGGTTTTACGGTAGCCCAAAACATAAACATTTTCTATCTTTTTCGGTAACGTTTTTACGATCGCCCTCAACAAATACAGCTTGTGTGTGGCTCAAGACATAGACCACACTCTGTTAGCTCGGTCATAACTCGACAAAATTTCATATGTTAACTATTTAGATCAGTGGTGGGCACGCAGTGGCTCCGGGAGCAGCGACTGCTCCCAACTATTTTTCTGCCTACTGTTGTAGTTGTTATTGTTGTGCTTTCGAATTTAGATTTCGTGCCCACCGCTGATGTAGATATATTTCGAATATTGTATGCTTTGAAAACTGTCGAGCAGTTAAAATTATCAAGTAAATGCAAATAAAAAAAATAAGGTATTCCATAGTATTTAGCGACATTTACCTTGTCGAGTATTTAAAATGCAGCCTTGTGTCTGTCTCCCTCTCATTAGTAAACCGAATGCGAATTCGAATGCATTTACGCTAATTAAAGAGACCACAGAGAGTGCTGAATTTCTATTGCAATTGCTAATCTCTGGCATCCATAGAAATATTCCATGCATGTTTTGATACATTGGCCAAATAATGGGTTTTTAATAAGCCATAACCATAAGCCATGGCAAATATGCAATTTGGTATGAATTCCTTCATTTCATATGCGTATAAATCATCTACGAGTATGGAGTATTTGCATGGGCCCACAACAGCCTATGAAAATATTTAGGTAGGCTGACCGTGTCGACAACTCGGGACAGTGGACCGTCCGAGTAGAACAATAAATCAGACGGGAAGCGATCTCAGAAACCTTGGCATTTCTTTTGGGTTTTCTTTCATTTGGTGTTGGCGTTGTTGTAACCTATGTAGGACGCACATCTGCTCCAAAATCTGATTTACTTTCTTTGTGTTTGCCAAGACACAGAGAGAGAGGGAGGTTGTAAGAGAAAGAGAGTGCGAGCAAGAGATCATTGAAAAATGATCAACGAAACTGGTGGCAAAAAGCAAGCAAAAACGGTAGTTGAAAGCAGATTTTTCATTCCCAAATGTGAAGAAACAAAGGCAAAGAAAATTAGCCAAAGCCCAAAAGGAGCAAAGGGCGATCGCACAAACAAGATTAAAACGGGGCAAATTCACACACACAATGAGTGCAAAAGAGAGGTAGAAAGGCAGAAGGTAAATCAACAACTGCAATGTAGACTCTTATTCAGTTGGCCAGCTCAACAGAGTCAGAAACCCAAGATGTTTCTCTTTACTGTGAGTTTATAAGTTAATGAAAAATCTAGAATATTAAATATATCACTTTAAAAAATTCGACATAAAATTAAACTAGAAATTTTAAGATTTTAGTAAACAGATTAATTTTAAACCTGAGATATTTTACAGATCCGAGATACTTTTTGCTTAAGATAAAAAATTTCTAGTACTAAAAATTAACGTTGTTTTTAAATGTACTGAAATTGTTGACAATTTTTTCGATGTATTCATAATCTAGTAAAGCATTAATACTTAAGAAGTAACAACTTTAACAGAGATACAATAACTTGAAGAGTGTGGAGTGAGAATGAGAATGATGGGTGTGGACTGCTCATCCAACTGTTGTCTATTGGAAAAGTTCTGCACGAATGGCTGCGACACCTTCAAAGTTACGGACACGCAACCTTCTCAGCATGTTGGCTACCTACAAAATATACACATGTATCTGACAGATACGTCACGTGTCACGTGAAGGAATTCCATATGAATATTAAATATACAATCGTATTGGGATGGAGGAGTGAAGAATGGTAGGAAATAAATACTTGCTATGACTTCATCAGCAAACAATTTTTTTTTTTTTTTATGCTTCAGACCAACAAGAACTACTGAACTGACATAGAAATTTACGCATCATTAGCGAAATAATTTGAAAACTAAACAAACAAACAGATGAATGAGTGAATAAGTGAATGAACGAGTGAATAGGCGAATAGTTTCATGTAGAGGGCGTTAAACATGTGTTGAATTTTGATAAATTGAATTGAATATGCGTCGCTCCGTTGGCAATTGCCTTTAATTCGCTGTCCAAACACAGCTGAAGGTTGTGAATGATGCCACATAACACAAACACAGATACACTCATACACTCATTTTGTGTTAAGTGGCTCAACATCCTGAGATCAGCCTAGACCACGCCCCTTTGAACTGCCAGGGTCAATTAGAAAGGGTTAGTTCTTAAGTCGTGATGCTGAGTCGCTCTCATTGGTCCAAAGAAAAAGAGATTTACGAGCTCAGGTAGAAGCTAGGAGATATCTCTCAGCTTAATTTATGCACAGAGAACCTGAAGGTCTTGCACACTCCGTTTTTGGCAAACTGGAAACACACAAAAAATTGAATAAAAAACAAAATTAGCTGACCAAACTGCGCATAAGGCATTTGTTTTTGTTCGTTTATCAGCCAGCAGTCGATTCCAATTTGTGAGTGTATGGAAACTCATTTATCATACAAGTAATATACAGAAAAAGTGAATTGCAAAACACAACAAACGGAAACCAGAAAATAAATTAAAAAATAAAACAAAAAACAACTTTACTTATCAGCACTTAAGACACCTACGAGGGGGAGTTTTCTTATCAATTTTCATATAAGCTACGACAACTTTTACTACGACTCCAATAGTCCACCATTTTCCCCTCTCTTTTTATTTGTTTTATGCTCTCTCTCTCTCGCTCTATATTTTCATTTTAATTACGTGCAATTAGCAAATTGTTTCAGCACATGAAAAATGACACGCAAATGCGGCACAAAAATATCTCCAACTGTCGAACGACTCTACGATAGGAATGTGAAAAGATAAATAATAAAAACAAGTGGGTTTGCTCGACTACAAAATACGCTATCCAATAATTGAAATGAAAAACTTTTGTTATATTATTTGATTCATGCAAAACTTTAGCATACTTTTCTTAATAATACAGCGTAAAGGAATTCAATTTGTTTAAATAATAAATTTGAGCTTGCACTCAATATTATAATTTCTTCATAATTGGAATTAAATTTGCAGTCGGATCGAATAAGCTTTTATAGACACTATAGATCAGCACTGCAACAATATCAACAACAACAACCCTATTAGAGTCTACCTAAGTTAGGAGCAGATGCTGCTCCCGGAGCCACTGCGTGCCCACCGCTGCTATAGATAAGCAAAGATTGTAATATTTGAAACAAAAAACAATATAGTCGTAATATCTATGATTCACTTTAATTAATCTAATCAAATGAAACTGTTAACGAATCTAATCTCTGGTGAATTTCTTCATACGAAGCCAATGACCAGACCTTGCTCAATACCAAGGTAAGCGACAATAGTAGTATAAAAACCCAAAAAGCGATTAAATGTCAAATTTATGACACAGATCATTTTACAATGATTAAAAAATATTTATTTTCTACCTATTTTTTTGTACATTTTTTTCTCTCACTTTCTCCCAAGAAAAGTGATGGACAAAAAAAAGGACACCCGGCAGTAGAGAGATATGTACATATGAGGTAAGTCAATCAAACGTTGACAATGGTGGATAGAAAGCAAGTGAGCAGCAGCACGAGAATATGAGTCAAAGCAGGCGTTTCACTTGGTGGTTGATTCCCAGTAGCATCTCCAGGAGTAGCAACTGCTGAACTCTATTAAATATGACATATTTATGAAGTGCCAGCTGTGTACAAAGGAAAACTGCAATGGGAAATGCACAGCAAAAATTGTAAGAAAAGTGCTGCGATTATTTTTTCCTTCTTTTTCTTTATATTTTTTTTTTTTGCTGCCAGTGAGAGTTGTGTATTTGATTTTCTTGGGATTTTTTGCTGCACGCGTCCTATGCAGCTGCAGCCCGTGCCCCTACTACACCTACCCCTACATCTTTTCTTGCCTTTGGCTAAATGGCAAACGTATTTATATTTCATAATTATGATGATGATGATCATCATCATCATCATTTGATTGCCTGCGGTTATCTTGAGCTCACAACAACTTGGCAACCACAATAAAATATTGTAATGGTCTTAACTTTTCTCTATTCAATAAAAAATCTTCTGTCTAGCTCTTCTAAATTTTAATGTGTTTAAAATTATTTCAAGTGTGATTTCTAAAAGTTATTCTTTTAAAATAATTAGCTTACTTCTTTAAAGTTATGTATTTAAGTTTAGTACAAGCTGTTGTTATTACAAATATTATTTATTTTATGGATCTTAACCTTTCATTCTTAAATTGAATCTTTAGTCTAGCTCTTCTAACTTTTTACTGTGCACTAAATTATTCCAAATTTAAATTCTTAAAATTACTTAAAATAATTTATTAATATGCTGTCACATTTCTATATACTTCCTTATGTTCTAAAGTTCCGTTCTGATCTTGGTTCGCACAAAATGAAATAATTTTGACTCGATTAATCGATTTGCATGGTCAGCGTCTTATTAGGCGGCGTCTTGTAATGGGCCATAGATCTTCTACATATATAGCAGCTGGATTTGTATAGTCCGATTCGATCGATTGACCAGCTGACTTTTCATTTTGCTTTCTTAGTTCGGCCAAGCGCAACAAATCTTCAAATTGCTTACTTTTACTTTTCTTTGCGCCGACCGCAGCGGGACTCTGCGAAATTATCGAATCGAAACATTTGGTCAGTATTATTTCGCCTGACCTTTCTTGCTATACAAATCGGAGCGCCTCTTTCTCTCTGTGTGTGCAAAATTATGATGCCCATTGTTCTGCACGCGTTCATTACATTCTTATTTATGGGCCCGGCTTGGACAATGCCCATAAACAAGGTCTTGTGGCAGCTTGTTAGTTAGTTGCATGGCCGAAAAGTTGGGAAATCCAAAAATGTTTGTTCGTTATCCTCAGATTGAATTAAATTAGCTGTAGTTAGTACCCTCTACTAGTTGAAGCTGTCTTCAGCTTGTCTTCAAACCGTCTGACGTGTTGAAGAGTTGTATTTTGAGGCTGTTTTTGTTGTTGTCTTACTTCCAATCGGACTGTGTCTCTGTCTTTTGCGGTTCAATGACTTGCTGCTTATTACACCCATATATGTGTGTGTGTTTCTGATCTTGTGCTGCGTTGTTGTTTTTGCACAGCTTACGTAGGCAACTACGAGACAGTAAGTAACTGCTATCAGTCATACGCCAATGCAAGTCTGCTGACGGGCTATTGAATTACACTGGCCAACAAATCTGTGGATTGAACTTGCAAAGAATTTGGCACTTAGCTAAAACTATGGCAGAAAACTGAATGTAATTTTTGGATATATAGAACTGTTTCTATTTTCAGTTAAATTAAAAGAAAAAAAGTTAACGTTGACTCAAGGCTTTAACATTAAATATTGAAACAAGTTTCATCTGTTGATAATCAATAAATTCTTATAGACTTTTTCTTCCAAAGAAACCGTCAATTTTTTATGTCCTCTTTTTATCTCTACTATCTTAGGTGGGTTTTTTAATGGCAAACACATTTACAATATTCAATTAAATTCTTTTTAGAAGATACACTCATTAGCAAGCCCGCAGGATAGTGTAGATTTCAAACACACACACACACACATAATCAATATTACCTACCAAAGAGCAGAGCAACCGAAAATGCGAAACAACAACCGCAATAACCACTTGAACCGGTTATGTTGTAAGATTCATGTAAGTTCCCGAGAAGAGAATCACTTGAGTGTGACTGAACCTTAGCAAACACACACACACAACACACTCAGACACAATCAGACTCACACACAATCAAACAAACCAAGGAATATCGAATATATTTGATGCTTAAATTAATGCTCAACACTTTGGCTTTATGTTTAAAAGCCTAGGATAGTATTTTTATTGTCTATAGTGTTACAGGGCGTCGGAGTGTAACGTCACATTAGAATTACAATGGACAGTTAAGAGCCGAATGGAATAGAACTTCCGCTTTTCCAATCCCCATTTATAGAGACAGACAAACCAAGGGAAACTTTTGGGATTTGTTCAATGTTCAAAGTCCAAAACAAAAAAGAGCACGACCCAAAGGGCCTAAAACGCAGCACCAGAACCAAATATGGCCAACAGGTGAGCAGTCGATTCACAATATTCACTATTTACTATTCAGCATTCAATGTTTTTGATCGTTTTGTTTTGTGAATGCCGAATAGATACCAATGCGAGCTTCAATAGGTAATACAATAAAAAACTGTTGGCTTATTTGGTAGAAACCACCGCTTAGCCAACCTGTCCAGTCCCGGGAGAGGTGAGGTGAAGGGGACTGACTGCAACTGGTGGTGGATATTTTTCATGGACATCAAACAAGTGTCTCCACCGAACTGTAGTTAGTTGAACGGAAGCGGCGCTTGAAACGTGTCGTTTGGTCAACTCATTTGCATTTATATATATTTCTTTTCCACCATTTTCTAAACAATTTTTCATTAGAGTAAAGAAAATGCATTTAAATTTCATTTCCATTTGACAGGTTTTTCACGTCTTCCCATTTCAAATGATTTAATTGAAAATACGCAAAGTGTTTGAAAACTGTCTAAATAAATTTGAATATTGAAGATGTGCGACACCAAGGGAGGTTTTCATTTGATTGCTGGGAAAACTTTTAGCTAAAATTTTCTTCCCAAAAATTGTCGACTGTTGGATTTCGTTACAGTTGAAAGCGCAGATTTGCATATTCTGAGGGTTATGCGAGTGGGTGCCATCAAATGTTCGACTAATTAGTTTAGAATTCGTTATGAATTGCCTAAGAAACTAGAGGAAGATACATTTATCAACAGTTTACTTGAGATCTGTTTCCTTATGAGTCTCGCTACGCATCAGCTATTTTACTCGATGGACAGGCGGAAAATTCACACGGCTTTAACTAGAACCAGTTGGTTATTCAAGCCATTCTAATCTGAGAAATAACTAAAATAATATAATAATAAAAAATAACTTAACTTTCTGCTTTGACGAGAACCAATTGTGAATTGCAAAAATATATAAAGTTTGGACTAAATAATAAAGAGCAGCTGAAAAGTGAACTAATCATATTCCAAAATAGTTCTACAAGTATTTTTGCTATCATATATCATCATAATTGATAATACCGTTCGACTTTGCCTCAACCAACCCTTATAATTATGACTTGCAGTTTAACTAAACGCCCTCAATTTTGAGGCTATGATAAAGACTTTAAAAATTGTTCAAGTAGTTATTATTATCATAACTTCCATTTATGAAAGATCACACGAAACTTCATTAATTATGAGAACAAACTCTCCATAGAGATGGTCGAAAGAGAAGACGATAATAACAGGCCCAGATCAAAAGGTGCATTTACTTTCAGCTTTAAAAGGCGGCGCGTGCGTCAAGCTAAATATAAAAAAATACAAAGATAAAGATATAGACAGATAGATAAATGAAAAAACAAAGACAAAAAACTGAAACATATTTAACACCATTTGGTAAAGGCTGTCGCAATCGTTGGACATATTTGGAAGTGCGCCCAAATGGAGAGCCCATATAAAGAAGCGTCACAGTCGTCTCGTTTGTCTCTTGGCCGTGAAGTCAATGATTAATGATGTCCAATAGAATTGGATAGAAGTGAGTTGAACTCGCAACGATCAATCGATCGATTGTTCTGTTCTGTTCTGTAAGCGTGCCTAATCGTTGGACCTGGTCTAGAGGCCTCAACTTGATTCCATCGAATGGAATCAAGTCGCACTTTTGGCATGACTCAAGTCTCGAGCTGTGCCCAAACACAGTGCGCCATAAAAGGCAAGAGCCACACAATGTTTTCTTGGCTTTATTCATTTAGTGGGCGTTTTGTTTAATTAACGTGGGCTGATCGTTAATTCTGCTTGATACTAAAAATCTTAAAATTTGACGTCATTAATTAAGGGAACGCGTGAGTTTAGTTTAAGGAAGTTGTGATTCGTCGGAGGTCAGTTGTAGGCGATGAGAACTCACGGACAAGTGAAATTTATGAACTAAACTAAGATTAAAGCAATTAAAATGTAATTACAACTATAAAACATGTCGGAGAATTCCACAGATTTCACTTTTCTACAAAAATTTACGCATTTCCCATAGTTTAGCGACCTTTTCTACAAATTGTACACGCAATCCAAGTGAAACTTGTTCAAGTACATGACCAGAGTTCAGCATTTATTGCCATGATCTCACACACGATCACACGATCATGATACTGATGATGATGAGACATCCAAATGATCCCGTGATCTGCCTCTGCCTCATAGATACAACTCTCGAGACCCGGTTTGTACATTATAATAAGCATAAACAATTGCGTATTATTTTAATTATTTAGTGTTTTTTTTTTCAATTTAATTTGGCAACGTTCTAAAAATTCTTCATTTTCTTTCCTTTCTGCTCGTGCAAAATGTGCTAAGCAAATTCTTGATATTATTCTCGGTTTTCTGGTTTGCCACTAAATGTTTTTTAAAATGCTGCGCAACAGAAAAAAAAGAAATAAAATTTAAGCTTTTAAAAGCGCAACTATAAAAAAGAAATAATTAAATAAACAAATGCAAAAAGAAACATAAAAAAAAACATTCGTGCGGAGGCAACAGAACAAGAAATAATTGCTCTTTTTGAGGTGATGAAGATCAAATACCCTTTCAGATTGTTCCAATTAATATGAAACATATTTAAATTAAGTTAAAGTTCCCTACTTTATTTATTATACTAAAACTTGCTAAAACTTCATAGAATTGGGTGCATAAAAACTTCTTAATGTGTCACACATTTCGTCATAAAATTCGAATGCTTTCCATAAGGGTATGCAAATAAAATAAGAGCTTTATATAAAGTCTTGCTGGCTTTCAGTCATATCGTCATACGTAAATCTAAGATCCATTTCCATCTCAGAACGTCAGCGAACCGTCAAGGTCTTTGAAAAGTCAACAAGCAGCAGGAAATTGGATCACTTTTGGTATATCGAGATACTCTGCGAAATACTTGCTATATGTTTTATACATTTGCTATGATATTTGCCTAGCTTTATACTCGGCAGCTACCTTATCTAACAGCAGTCAGACTGCCAGGCTTATCAATTCAGTTTCGTGTCGGTCGACTGAATATGAATCTGGTTTTTTATTTAATTAACTATTTGTGGAGCGCGCGAAGTGAATGAACGCAAATAAATAAATAAAAAAACAATACTATTCGATTATAGATCATATGAAGCAAAAAGAAAAAGTAACTATTTACGCACTTATCTTATCAAACTGTCTTTGACGATTTTAAATGGCGTAAGCTATGATCGAGTAAACTATAATGATGAAATGAAATAATATTTAGGTCTAATGAACTTTGCGAATGTGTAAAATTTGCAATTTACGATTGTGCATAAAGATTAATGGGGTCTGGGGAGGTTACATTTAAAATAGATGGTGACATAAGATCGTGAATTATAAATAAAGAAATATGAAGAATATAAAAAAGCGGGTTTGAAAGCCTGATGAAATAGTTGAGTAAAAGTTTAAGGTGTAATAATGTACAATTTTAAATAATACAATTATTTTAAATTAGGTTTCTGCATTTAAGAAAACAATTGTAAATCTAAAAATGTTTTAAGCAGCGGGTATTTAAAACAAATTTGCTTCTTCTTCGTATTTCTTAGCCCTTTTCATACTTATTGAACTGCAGTTACTGCCCTACTTAGCAACAGTGCAATCTATCTTTAATTTTCACAATCTATCTTTCTATCTGTCATCTCAACAACAGACCCTTGACAAGCCCTGCAATAGAGCAGATGAATAATAGAATAGTTCATCGCAGCACCTTATAGTATCTCACTGTTAGTTTTACACTTATTACTCTTACACTTTGACGTCATTAGCTGACATTGATTTCCATTGCACCGTGTCATTATCTGTTTCTTAAAGCCTACATATAGTATGTATGTCTACTTGTAAATTCCAAGGTTTTCAGTTGTCGCCCGCATTATTCGAGAATCGATAATTGCATGTTAATTCGCTACTGAAAGAAGCCAAAATGTGAGTCAGTGTGACGCGTAACAAACCAGGCCAAATTTCATAGACTCCACTGATGATTTCGTAAAGGGTATTTTTGTTGGTTCCTTTGTGACATCAACTTTCGCTTTGACCCTTTCACTTGATTTGCAATTCGTCAGCTTTTGAATATGAGACAAAAGCTTTGCAAATTCAATTTCTTTTTTGTTGTTTGAAAACTTGGGACATAATGTTGTCATATCTCTGTTTTTTTGTTGGCCAAATTTTGACATAACAGCTCTCGGAACTGAGGAAGTATCAAAGTGAAAGAAACTATGTCAAATTGCATTATAATTATTATTATTATTATTGTTGTTGTTTCTGTTGCCAAACTTTGGCACATGACACGCAAAGTGTACATTTTTGATGGAGGTTTTTTCTTTTAATATCCATATACAATATTTTTGGCAATTCTTGCGCAAGGTCATCAACAGTTGATTTTACATTTGGGAATAATTAAAAAATGCTTAAATGAGCTTTTGTAATGAAAACTGACAAGTTTAATGAAGTTAAGTTTGTTTAAGTCGAATTTTGCACTAAACTAAAACTATGTTAACTGTCGATTTCAAGGTGCCAGCGCTTATGAGATTTAACCTAATGGCATAAGGGTCCCAGAGTTATGAAATATAAGTTTTTATTGATCTTAAATAATATTATTCAAACTCTAGTGCAGGTAAATAAAAAACTTCACAATGATAAGTTCGTAATAAATGGTTCAATTAATATAATATTTTAAATTATCTATTATTATACTTGAGCTGAATCAGTAAATCAACAATGCAATAAAAGATATTTCCATATTAAGCTGCCATTAAAAGCAGTCAGCTGTTTTATAGCTAGTTTAATCCTCTTTGCTCTTTAGCTATAATCCATCTCAGCACTCGTTAAGCTCTGGTCGCATTTACATCGACACTGTACCTCACCTGATTTGCGTTTCTCACGATCCGGCACCACTAAGCTTTTGGCGCGCTTAACTCGCAGCGAGCGTCGTCGTATGGAGCGCAGAAAAGCTTCTGGCATCCTCGAAAAGCGTTGCGGCGTCTCTGGAGCTTTGGTCCTCTCCGGCAGAAAGAAGTTCTTTACAGCTAACATGATGATAGTCTAACGGTACTTTGCTCCCTCGTCTCTTTTCTTTTGCTCGTGCTGTTCTCTTTTTTTTATTTTGTTTTGTTTTTGTTGTGGGTGTTCCGTTAATCGCGCGTGTTGGCAATGAAAAACGGTTTGCAGCTCTTGCTGTTGCTATTTTTACTTTGTTTTTGTTTTCTTTGTTTTGCAAGTAGTTTTATTTTTGTGTAATCCTTTCTACTGTTGTTCTTTTTTTGGCTGCAGACTTTTGTGGTGCACTTATTTATTTATTTATTTTCTTTACACTTATTGGCTTCCTCAGCAACATTCTTGCAACTTGTTTGGCTTTGTTTTGCATTTTAACATTTGGTTTATGACTAATGTTGAATTTATATTATTTGATTGTTTAGTCACTTTGCATTTTGGCACAGCCAAAATTTTATTAGCATATTAGTATTTCAACGGCTGACGACATTGGTGCGTTGCTTCGACAATTTATGATTGTTGTCAATACAATAATTTAAACAAAAAAATTTGTTAAGGAGTCGAAAAATACGCGAAATGTACGCCAACGAATAAACCGAAGAACGGCGAACAGCAACCCCACTTTATACGTCTGGACTTCGCGCTGGTCGAAACCGAACTGTTGGGAAGTTTTAACAGCAAACATACAGAGGCGGCGGCAGCTCTCTGACAGACGGCAGCAACAGCTCTCTCTCTTAGCGATACCAGCTGTTAACGCCCGCTGTGGGCTAAGTTAACAGTGTAATGTAATGACTGTTAAGTCTGGTGAGAGCAGACACGTCATGTTTACATTAACAGTTGACTGTCAACTGCGCTGTGAGTCGGCGAATGTTAAACACCTTAGCTCTCAGTTAACACAAGAACAAACAACTGGCGCTCATGTTGGTCAGCAGCTGGTGGGCTTAGCACGTGCTGTTAACAGCTGCAATTGACCAGAGGGGCAGGTAAAAAAAAAAAACAAGAAAGCTGCCTAGTAAGGATGTCTTTCTTTAGCTTTTGCTCTTACGCTTTGAGCATGTAATTCTATATCTGAACTTCCGCTGTTTCGCTTACGGAAGCAGCGCTGACTGCCCAATGGTAACAGTACTGAAAAGTTGACATTTATTTTTGGTATTTTTTCTTAGTAATAAAGTTCGTCTGATTCATTGCAATGTTCAAAATAAATATGAATTGTTATACATTTTTTATCAATTGCACACAAAGTGACGGCAACGCATTTGCTTGATGATAAGCGCAACAGTCGCAACAGGCGACTTTACAGAGCTATGTTAAAATTTCCCACCTCACTTGTGGCTATTGAGAGCAAGAGCAAGGGAGAGTGATGATGAGGCTGCATACGGAAATCAAAATGCAATAATAAACAGTTGTTGTTGTCGTTGTTGTTTTATTACTCTTGTTGCGCAGAGAGAGGTAATAATCAACTGGCTGCTGTGATGATGATAATAATGATAATATGTGGGGGGAACCAAACCCTGCATGTCTGCAGCAATTGCGGTTGTTGTTTTTAGTTGGGGTTTCGGTTAGTGGGCCGCATGGGAGCTGCCTCTACTGCAGTTGTTGATTTATTTTATTATTATTTTTTTTTTTGTGCAATGCAAAAATTCACTTCCTATAGAGACGAACAAATATGAACGGACAGAGCCGCGAGCCGAACATGTGCCATTATATATTTACTATGCACAACAATAATTTGTCGCTCGGTGTTGTTGTAGTTATTGTTGTAGTTGTTGGTATTGCTTGTTAACGAGATTTATGCAATGCTGATACAATTTACGAAAGCCTATTGGGAAACTTATGTATGTGATGGGGAAATGCCGCATCGCTTGAAACGATTTTGAGCTTAGATGGTTCGAACCTAGGATTATCTAGCAGTGCAATTTAAAAATGGTTTGTATGAGTAAAGAGATAAGAGTATTTTTATGGCGAGTCTTTAGATAAAAGATTTATCTTTACAGCCTGCCGTACGAATTTGGATGTCCAAATTTGAACTACTGACAAAAAAAACACGATTTTTAAGTAAATGATTCTATATATTATATTCTACAATGTTAAAAATTGGAACCTTATAAATAGCTTGAAAAAACTTCATGTGAAAATTAATAGATTGCGTTATTTTATTACAATTTAACAAAGAAAATTAGAACTTAAAACGATGAAAATAATTTAATACTATGGACCATATACTAATTTATATTTAACTATTATTATATTAACTTGATTTATAACACTGCAAAAAATTATAAAAAAAACTTATAATCTTTAATTAGATTCATTAAGAATTTAGTAATCTTATTACTGAATAAATTTCAAGACTTACATAAAAGTGTTTCTTATTAAATTTAATCAAGACTCGAATCAAAATCTTGGGTTCATGGGTTCAAGTTACAAAATCTTGTTTAATGTTTCGATAGTTTGTTTTGAGAATTCTCTGTGTACTAAAAGAGTGTTGTTTTCAAGACAAATACGGCTTCTTACTTCGAAAAACAATGATGAAGAATGATGATGAACAGATTTCAAAATTCTTACTTATCTAAAGATTACCTTTAAAGACAAGGAGTATTCCTTTACAAACGACTTCTAATCAAAATTCAGCTAAAGTCATTTAATTTTTATCACTAATCTGACTTTAAAGCGGTTTACTTTAAAGCGGTTTTATAGCAAATGCAAATCTTCAGTTGTCAGTAAATTCAGTTCAGACTGCGAAATTGGCGATAATCTCGTAAATACTACAGAGAGCAATGGGTTTATATGCGACACGTGAACTGCATTATATACCCGATAATTTGATACGCTCGCCACACTTATCGAGGGCCACGCGACGCACCAGACGAAACACGACAACGACCAGAAGAGAAAGAGAGAGAGGGAGAGGGAGAGTGAGAGACGAGAGCATTCCAAGCAGGGACACACTTTGCGACTTAATTAGACGACATCATTGCAGACCAAGAAGGAGAAGGAAAGCGAGAAAGACAGACAGACAGACAGAGAGAGAGCGACTGAAGTCACACGCGATTTTGCAATGGAACTTCAAATTGTCGCTAGTTGTCGTTCCAAAGTTTTGGCTGATATGAGTGGATGTCGGGGGTGGTTGGGTGGTGCTGAATGTGTCCCCCCTTTGAAAACTAGTTGTGAAAAACAAAACCGGGTGCGGCTACCGTTCATTTCTTTTTTATGGAATTTTAATGGAATTTCTAATCAACCTGCAGCCAACAGCAGAGAACTTAAGGGGCGCGTCGCGCCACCCTCCAAGACAATGTTTGACCCTCCTCGTCTCACGCGAAAAGAACTTGCCCAGATTTGGGTAGACAAATGTTGCACATTGGGTTATAAATGAGATGACTTTGGGGTGGCAATTGTGGGTGGTTGCTTGGCACGTAATACGGCGGAATTGAGCGACACTTTCCCTTTTCAATTGAGCTACTTCAGTAGCTAAGTTTTTTACAGAAATCATCGTGATAGAAATACAGGAAAAAAATTAAAAATTGGTTTTCTATAGCAATTCGAAAATTTGATACCCTTTCTTTAATTTTTTATTATATCAATAAAATATCAATGGAATGAAATTCTCAACAGATTGATCCTATGATATAGTTATTCGATACCAACAACACTGACATATGTCTAAGCTCTTAAACTATGCCACAAAATTATAATACCCTTTATGCCAGGGCATAAAATGAACTTAAATGACGTTAATAAAATTGGTGCGCTTTTAAGGGTTAAAAGCTCAAGTAGCGCTAGAACTAACAGCTACATAGTCCTCCCTCGTTTGTGGCTAATTACGTGAGCAACTTGACTTTGAGGGTGCGCTGCTCGACTCTCCTACCCCCACCCTTAGCTACTCCCCTAGCAATTTTAATTGCAAATGTATATTTGTGTGTATTCGTATGGATGTTAAACAAATTAGGTTTCCCCTGAGCTTTGGTTACTTAATACTAGAAGGCGTTGGCTAACCACCAAATGTGACTGCAACCACTACAAAACCCTCCCACCCAACACCCACTGCACCCTCAGGTCATTTGATACTTTTGTATTAAATTTATGCCTTCCCTTCCATTCTATTCCATTTTATTCCCCTCATCAGATTTCCGCAACTGTTGCTCAAATATTTGCAAGCTTTATTAGTTCATCATGTGACTTTAACACTCTCTCGAATTTACTCTCTCTCCCTCTTCCGAGCAGCCTCAATTTGTCAAATGTTAAGGGGATGAGCTCTGAGACTTATGACAATTCATATAATTTGATTTAGTTGAACACATTTGCAGCTTATTTGATTATTTTATTATTATTTTGTACTTTGACTGTGTGTGTATGTGAGAGCGGAAATTGTAAAGCAGGCAAGGTGGGTGGGGGGGAGGTATGTTAGATGGAAAAAAAACAATTGAAAAGTCGGACAAGCAACGCCTCATTTGGCTTAACATCTAGCAGAGAAAGTTTTATGGGTCAGTTTGAATGAGCATGAACATAGAACGACTATTCAAATATTCATCACACATGTCTGTACAGTGCGAAAGAGATGATTCATGAGTTGTTCCAAAATCGCATATGATTATTCATGGTATTTATAATTGTGAGCAAACTGTAAACATGCTCTTTTATTTATACCAACGAATAATTTGCAATACGTACTTCAATATTCCTAGAAAAACTTGAAAACTGTTTGAACTGTCATTAAAATAAATATATGCGAAAAGTAGACGAATTTATTTATTGTACATATTTTCAAAAGAAATATATAAAAATGTGTATACTACAGAATAGTATATTGGGGTGTGCACTCAATTAATCTAAGTTACTTTATAGTTTTTCAAGCAAACATAAACATTTTTAAGATTTATGCTTGAATCTGATAATCTTTAATTCATACCTGTTAAATATCAATTAGAATTACTAATCAATTAGATTATTTTTGGAAATAATCGTAGTGACTATATAATTCACTGTTGAAAAACTTGTAATTTTATAATGATTACGATTACAAAAATCAGAAAAAATCTAAAATTATTAAATAATTCAAAAATACATATTAAAAAAAAAATCAAAAATAATCTTTCTGATTATTTCTGATTATTTTTAATTTTTCTGATTATTTTTGATATTGTAATAATTTTAGATTATTTTTGATTTTTTGTAATCGTAATCATTAAATAATTGGGAAAAACCAAAAATAATCGTAATTTAATCATTAGTTCAAAAATAATCTAATTACTAATGATTATGATTACTAATCTTACTAATATTAACAGGTTAATATTAAACAGGTATGCTTTAATTTACTTTGATTTTGCAAAATAATCAATTTGAAGATTTTTTATTATAACACATGATATCACAAAACATTTTAATTAAATTATATTGAATATGTATTAATATCATAGCTCGCAAATAACTGTTGACCGTTTCTCGTTGTCTGCAAATAAGAGTCTTTTCCTGATTTTTTACGAAAAGACTCAGCGAGCAACCCTTTTTTTCGGTTCTTTCTATTTTCCATGTGTATTGGTATACATTCACACGCATAGGCATGCAAATCACTAAGCGTCTGTTTTGCAGACTAAATTTATTAATTGCGATCGTGAATTGAGTGTGTGAAGTTGTAAAATATTTGTTGTGCAAAATGGGAAGAGAAAAAATTATATTATTTCTTTTTCACAACAACGCAAATAAATGTGAAGACCGTTTGCGTTGAGTTTTTCGGTCAAACGGTCTTTTGCTGAGTCTCATTGTGCGAGCGTTTTTCGTTTCGCTCTTTACGCACTGCTCATTGAAAGACCGACATACAAAGAGCTTAACGAAAAGAGCTCAACAGAAAACATAAATGAAGACAGCAAGAGTCTCTTGCTCAGAGCAAGAGCGAGAGAGTACGAACTTTTTCGGTTGTGCTCGCAACGAGAGCGCAAGAAAAAACGGTCGACAGTTATTTGCGAGCTATGATAAATATACAGTACATCTGTAAATACTATAAATCTTATTCGATTCTATACCAATCATTAAATTCTTAAAACATATATTTTACATTACGTTATTTTACTGAAAGTTTTACATCTTAAAATATATTTTCAACGAAACTGCATTAGAATTGCAAACCTCTGTAGAATCGACTTCAAAAATGCAACTTCAACTAGAAATTCATTTGAACTCATTCAATTCCATTCATGAGCTCAAATGGCTAATTTCATATTCATAATTTGGTAATTTGCATGACATGAAGTCAGTTGAGTCGGTTCCACTCATCATTTGCGATATATGTGCATCGTATGTAGTTCCCTCTTCACCCCAATTGGTAATTACAAGCGCATTAGTTCTCACGCCCAAATGCGCTTAGATTGGACTCCGGTGCAACCCTTTTTCGGGATTGCCATAATTAATAATTCATAACTCGCAAAATATCGAAAACACAAGGAGAAGCAAAAGAAATTGCAACTTCAACTTTTGGATGGGCCTATGAAATTCATAAAATATTACGAACGACATCTATTCGCCAAATTTGTTATAATGAAGCGTAAAACGCTGCGAGAAACATGAAAAACTTAAAGTCCATGAAATTGGACAGCGAAAAAGGGCGAAAGACTGAGCCAAAATTGAAAGAAGAAAGACCAAAGAAAAGACGAGGCGATTGCAAAATGTGCAACAATGAGACTTGACATAATTATTAGAGGTACATCGAGACAGAGGGACGGCGGGAAGGAGACAAGTCGAACCCCTCGAGTCGTATGAACTTAAATTCAATGTTCTACCTCTTGGCTTAAACAACTTATGCGAGTATATGTACAGATACCCTGTAACTTATAATTTAATCGGTTATTATAACGACGCAGGTATTTACGAATCTATGAGATGTATACAATAAAAATATTACAAAAAGAATAATAAGAACTAACTATTTATAAAATTCAGGGATTAAAACCGAAACGAATATCGGTTTCAGTTACGGTTTCGGTTATATTCGGATTTAGGTTTTCGGTTATAGGTTACGCAAAATCTTTGAATAAAGGTTTCGTAACGGTGAACCGGTTTTCGTATGTTTCGGTTTTAAAATACCGGTACGGTTTCGGTTCACAAAAAAAAAATTTCTTTGTAAAAATATAATTATATTAACAAAATAATAATAATTAAAAAGGCATAACTTTCTTAATGTTTCATTTACATATTTATTTCACATACACTCCCCGAAATTTAATTAAAGGCACCTAATTTTTGCATTAAAAGATATTGATTGACAATAACGGTTCCTTAAATTCGTCATCAAGTGTGTTCATTCTTATTAGTTGTCTATTATAAGTTTCGAAAAAATCATTTACCGTTAGATTTCAGGTTGCTTTATCTAAACTTTCGTTTTGGTGCAACTTTTCATGCGAAATTTAATTAAAGGCAGTGCCTTTGTAATTGTTCCCAAGAAATGTCCTGATGACAAATAAATTTCGTCAGTATTTATTTCAAGTGCTGAGTCTATTGATAAGTAGAAAATAACTGAAAAACGCAGATATCAATTCCGAATTGAATACAGGGAAGGGTACGGCACTATCATCCTAAGGTCCTTGCTTACAAGGATACTAAGAGCTCTAACCGGAATATTTCACTTATATTAACTCGTTTAGTCCCAGCAAAGGACAATTTGATCAAATTAAAGAAAACTATATCAAAAATTGGTCTGAAAACAATAATCAAAAAATTTCCATAAGGCCCAAATCGGGAATTATTCGCTCCAGCTCAAAAAAAAAACTCTACTGTATCCAATTTTAAAACTGATTTGCAGTTGCCAATAACAACACTTCGAGTACACCAAATTTTGTCGAGCAGCGACCGCTCAAAGTGAAGGGAAGCTAAGTTGAAGACAGCTCTTACTGAAACCCATAAATTAGCAATACTAGATGTTGCAAAAAACCATACGTCTGTCTTCAACTTAGTTTTCCTTCACTTTGAGCGGTCGCTGCTCGACAAAATTTGGTGTACTCGAAGTGTTGTTATTGGCAACTGCAAATCAGTTTTAAAATTGGATACAGTAGAGTTTTTTTTTTGAGCTGGAGCGAATAATTCCCGATTTGGGCCTTATGGAAATTTTTTGATTATTGTTTTCAGACCAATTTTTGATATAGTTTTCTTTAATTTGATCAAATTGTCCTTTGCTGGGACTAAACGAGTTAATATCCGTGAAATATTCCGGTTAGAGCTCTTAGTATCCTTGTAAGCAAGGACCTTAGGATGATAGTGCCGTACCCTTCCCTGTATTCAATTCGGAATTGATATCTGCGTTTTTCAGTTATTTTCTACTTATCAATAGACTCAGCACTTGAAATAAATACTGACGAAATTTATTTGTCATCAGGACATTTCTTGGGAACAATTACAAAGGCACTGCCTTTAATTAAATTTCGCATGAAAAGTTGCACCAAAACGAAAGTTTAGATAAAGCAACCTGAAATCTAACGGTAAATGATTTTTTCGAAACTTATAATAGACAACTAATAAGAATGAACACACTTGATGACGAATTTAAGGAACCGTTATTGTCAATCAATATCTTTTAATGCAAAAATTAGGTGCCTTTAATTAAATTTCGGGGAGTGTATGTATAAATCAAAATTAAAAATAAAAAATAAAATCAAAAATAGGATACAAAACTAATAACAAATTATCAGAGATTGCAAACAAGACCATGAGTCGCAAAAAAAAACAGTTCAAAATTTTTTGTTTTAAATTATTTTTAGTTTGTTTTTTAAATTTTTATAACAAAAATTAATAATAAAACATGCTTTTAAAATTTTATTTTAAAGTTATACTAAATCTTTTTGCAATTTTTAAAATATCAATTAAAAAAAAAAATATTTATTTTAAGATATATGAAAAACCGAAATTAACCGTTATAAATGAAACGGTTACTAAACGGTTATTTCGGTTTACAGAGTTTCGGTTTAAAGGTTTCGGTCAGATGAAAATTTTTTTTTTCGGTTACGGTTTCGGTTACGGTTTCAAATTTCAATCGGTTTTTACCGGTTAAAGGTTACGGTTTCGGTTAGGGTTTTAATCCCTGATAAAATTTACTTCAAAATATAAGTACTTTAATGTATTAAAAGTAGTCGAAAATCAAGTCTTAGTATGAGCAACTTTTTTTGTTTTTTAAAATATCTTAAGCAAACTGGCAGAATATGTATCTGAGATGGTTTCATACATCCTAACCAAATTTAGTTCAAATCGGACCACTATATCATATAGCTGCAATAGGAACGATCAGTCGAAACTCAAGTTTTAGTACGAAAAACTTGTATGTAACTTGAGACTTCTCAACCAAACTGACAGATTGCGAATTTTCTATTGCATATCGGAGTGTCAGGGCACAGGGTATCCTACAATCGAGCACCCTTGTATTTTTTTTATACGTTCAGTATTCAATTTAATAATTTAAGTATTATAGCTACTTATTATAATTCATATTGTTATATTATTAAATTTTAAGTCTTGTTATTTTAAATCTTATATTTGGTTTTAGTTTAAATGGTATAAATTTACCTTATTTAATATATAACTAAGAGCTGGGTTAATTCTAATAGAAGTTTTCTATAATCGAAAATTTAAATTAATCAAAATTTGGAATATATTTTGCTCCTGCACATATTAAAAAAAAAAAATTTGCGTACAGGGAATCTGCTCGTCGATTACTTGACATTGCAACATTATCACTTGTCTTTACTTGCTGCGTTTTGTACTTTAAACGCAAATTGAGTTGATTAATTGTAATGTGTAGATGCTGGAGTGGCACAGGGAGCAGGCAGGAATGGAGCTCGGCAAGGGCCAATTGCGTGGCCAAAGGGCAAAATTGCAGACGGCAGAAAATCAATAATTTTAATGGGACCCCAACCCGTATTGCCTCCATGCTTATGCATACATTTATGTATGTATATGTGTCTGCTTGTCAATGCAAATATGTTAAGTACCGACTGCGACAAACTCCCCAAAAATGTGGAGCGCATCTCCCTCAATATCTCTCTTTCTCTCTATCTCTTTCTCCCTGTCTGTGACAGCCCCAAAGATGAGGGGGAGTTGCCTCCAGCGTGTTGGGTATGACAGTCAAATTGGATTTAATTTTCAAAAGAGGCTACAGAAAAAAGATAAATTGAAGTTGTATGAGGAGAAGACGAAGCTCCAATACCCTTTCTTTTATGCTGACATTCAAATTTTAGAAAAAGAATGGATGTCATAAAAATCCTGTAGTTTTGAGAAGGTTACTGAAATCAGAAAAATTTAATCATATTTATGATTTGTTGAATTTCCAAATTGATCAAAAGGTGTAACAAAAGAGTTGGAAAATAATTGTGATTCTTATAGGTATTTATTTAATTTAAAATATAATGTAAATATTTAATATAAATTTTAAAATGAAGAGTTTTCAATTTTAAATATCTATAATATAGATTCTATATTATATATTTACAATCCTCTGTTGTTCTTCTTGTTTGGCGACTTTCCTATCTAAATTTTTATAACTGAAATATTATAGGGTATATGTTATGACGTTGAATATAATTTTCTTTTAGATTTTTTGGCTTGCGGCTATTTCACTCGCAAGTCAGCGATGAAAATCGCTGCCAAGTGAAAAAAAGATATAAAAGTATAATTATTAATCCGAGTATTTTGCATGAAACAATTAAATTGTATGAATTCCCTCACAATTATACGAAAACGTAAGCCCAAGAGCACAGCTGACGCAAATTCTGTCTATAAATTGCCACAGGGTCAGTGGGTGAGAGGGTCAGAAGGAGGAGGAGGAGGTGACCCTTGGGCTGTAGCTCTTTTGCCCGTTCTCTAGAATTTCTGCTTATTTGTGTTTATTTATTTATTTTTATTATTCTTTTTCTCATGTTTTTAGTACTTAAATAACACAGCACAATTGTTGCATTACAAAATATTCTGGATTATTGGCGATGGATTTGTAGTTGAAGATCTAAATTGAAATTGAAATTGGAAGTTATGCAATAAGCGATAGATGACATATCATATGGGGTCTTCTATAATTAGATCCAACAATTGCCAGCGATAATTGAGTTAGGCCAATTTTCAGCATGGAAACCAATTGAATTTTCTGATCTGAAAACTGATCTACATTGATAAATTTGAATTGTATCAATCTAATTCTAGAAAGAAATAGCATTTAGGTCAACTCGTTTAGCTGCTGTCATTCTTTCAGAACTATCCCTGTCTTGAAGACCTTTCACTTTTTGCACAAAACTGTTGTAATTAATATTTCAACATTTTCTTTTTTAGGGATGATTCTACGGATTGTAGGCACGCTCGAGTAATTTTTCTTTTGCACGCAAGGTCACAGTTCAAATTAGAAATAAGTCAGCAAAGGTAACATATTTCGCCGAAAAAAACTGAAATAAAAATGTCTCAAATATTTCGTTCTTTTCTTCTCATTTTTTATCAAGGGGTGGAACTGCAAATCTTGTAGCGCAATGAAAAATATCTTTGGGTTTCATTTCTTAAATGGCGTGCAAAATGTAATATTGATCAAAAGCGATTTTGACATTTTGTTGCAATTTTTTAGGATACTTTATGTGGTGTTGTGCCTTTGGTATGACGGTTTTATGATCGCATTACCAAAGATTATTAGCAACAACTTCACATGTCTAAAAGAGTACTCCTTGTTCCCAGGATATTTGATGCGCTTGCCACAAGCAAATAATTTCACAAGAATTTATGTAAGTGCAATTCTGTATTATTTACAATTTGCTATGCCAAATTGTATAAAGTACATGGAACCAAAAAGTTGCCGCAATTACATGAGTAAACTGGTAAAAATTCTCTGATCAAAAAAATGCGCACCTAAAATGTCTACAAAAAATTTTTGTTAAATGGTCTTAAGCCCGTAAATCATTTTTTTTTTTATAATTATTAGATACAATATAAAATATTATGCCTAATATAACTTGTAGCGTACAAGCTGCTATGGCCTTCGACGCATTCGACGTAAATCAATTTAAACTTAACTAACTAATTTTAATAAAATTTTATTTAAATAACTAATTCTAACAAGGACTTTGTTGTTATCATTAAGATATTCAAATATAATATTTTCCGAACTTTAAGTAAATGCAAATCTTTAGATCATCATCATCTTTTGCTTTAAAGTAAAAAAAAACAAGTGATTAGTAATATCTGAAACTCATGTTTGAGTCAGCATTTAGTAATGATATCAGAGCGAGCATCAATTAAATGTACAAATAATATATTTTATATACTTAGTCATTCGATGAGCAAATGTTGATGCAATCACGCTTACCTGCAAATAAAAAAGAAGAGAAAGAAAAAGTTAGACACTCGATGCAGGTGAATAAGAAATAAAAATCATGATTAAACCGAATTCAAATATATACCTTTAACATACTTAAAATGTATTCGATCTAATTCGGCATTATAAATTGACTCTGTGTGATTTATTACGGGTAGTGGCAAAGCAAATGAATATCTAACATTTTATAAGGAAAATCAAATATATCAAAAAGAAATACCAAAATTTGCCCACGTCGAGACCTAAATCAACACGAAAATTGCAAACAAATAATTGCAAGAAAATGCGTTATTTCATGTGAAAGTCGAAAAAAAATGAAATTTTTTTGCCTCAAGATCGAGAAGAATTTGTTTGCCAAATCAATCAATTGGCTAACGGAAGGGAAGAGTAGGGAGAGGCGAGGAGAGGAGGGTAGAAGAGCGGTTCCTTGCCTGATCTTGCGGCATATTTCAATGTCAAGTTATTCCATTCGTGTGCGGATATTTGATATTAATCTTGCGGCCAGTCAAGGATTTTACGCAAGGATAACGCATTAGATTGCCCAGTGCCACAAAGTTGATAAGGATATGCGATACGATGATATCGACACATTTTTTAAAACTCACCCCCGCCTCGCCAGCGATCAAGCTACTGTACAGGACATGTGACGCGTGTCCTCGGTACATTCTAGTATATAATTGTGGTTTTTCCCAATGACAAATCGTTGGAAATTAACTAATTACATCAACAGCAGCAAACTGGCTTCAAATTCTCCCCCAAAGGCATAATTAAAATAATTGAAATTGAAAAAAAAAAAAAAAAAGGACGACGAAAAAAAAAGACAATTAAACAATCAAATTTATACGGAATTCAAAAATGCAGCACCAGCAACATAAACAATAACAACAACAGCCTCGCAGGACGAACTGTCAGTGCTAACCAAACAGGACAATAAAGTTCTGCGTTCCAGATAAGCTGGCCAAACGGGTTGGCATTCAGCTAACCCATTGTTGGATAACCCCCGCGCCGATTCGGCATTTAATACTCTTTACCAAGGGGTATTCGCCAATTATTATGGGAAGTGTACATATTTAAATCAAAAAGTCATTCAGTGGGTCTACAACAACATGGAATGAAAGCTATACATAGTATATTGTATATAGATATTTAAATTTTTTTCTTTTCTATCTGTCGATTTGTTGACAAATATTTAAGTTCATAATGAAATATCATACGAACAATAAGTTTTCCTGTATAATAATAAATAATATATGAATATACAAATATTTTCCCTTTTTCCCCTTTTCTCTGATATTTTATCCGTTAATATAATTTAAAAAAAAAACTTATTTTTTAAAGAATGTAACTTTACTTTAAGATCTTATTATAATTTTTTTATTGTGCGATATACAAAAATTATCATATTGATGTAATTTAAAGACTATTAAAAAAATACAGAACTGAACCAGCGTTGTACCTTTAAAAATATTTATATACAGTGGCTCACAGCTTATTTTAACCAGCAACTATGTAAAACAAATTTAAATAAGTTATAACATCTAAACTAAAAGAAATATAATAAATAATAAATACGCGGTTTATTTGCCTAATTTTATAACTTATCACATACAATTTCAGTAATTTTATTGTAATTTTTTTTTTTTTTAAACAATTTAAAATTAAAAAAAAATTAAGAAAAATAAATGTCACAGCTTCTTTTAATCAGGTAACAAATTCAATTCTAAAACCAACTCAATATGTGCTTTCAATCAGCAAGTGTATTTACTATTCGTCATTCTAATTCCTTTTCCACTATTTTTGATGTGTTTGGGATTTGCTTGATGGACACACAATGCATGTCCTGCAGCAGGACATGGTCGACGCGTAGACGCGACTCATTTCATTAGCGCTGCAAAGCAAATAACATGCAACTGACTACAGGATTCGCTCGACTTGCTCAAGTGTGCTCATTAGTTGGCCTGAAAGGGGTAGAAGGTAGAAGGGGTAGGGCTATTTATGCCAAAAGGGTGGGTTGGCCCACTGCCTGCTTACGAATGCAGCTCGCGTTTTTGTTGGGTTACCCCAGCGATAGAAAACCGCCTCGGGCTGTGCCACCGCTCTGCCCACCCATCTGATAATACAAAGCTCATATCTTGATGTTATGAAATTTTATGAAAAAAAAAAAATTATAATAAAAAACCATTTAGCGTCCGTACAACAACCGTTCTAAGCCAAAAAGCAGAGCAGCATCCGATGTCCAGGTTGAGGTCCATTTCCCATTTTCCATTTCCCATTTTCCACTCTCATTCTTGTTTGCATAAACGGCCCCTACTTCAAAGTGTTGTTGTTGCTGTTTGGGTGGATGCTTCAGTGAGTTTTTGTTAGATATATATTTGTATTTGGGTTGGGCAGCTGCTGTATGGATTAAAGCATCGCATCATTGTGATATGATGTGTGATGTGTCGGCTAAGTGATGAAAAAAGTTGTTAGATATCATGGTTATAGCTCATGTTTTGCTTATTACAGCTGCCACTGACCATAAAGACCCTTCACATCCCATTTCATTCGACCACGTGCCCATGGTGTAGTCAACTGTAGTCAAATGTTATCCAAACTATGGGACAGTTTAAATGGTTGGTATAGTTATAATAATAACGAACCCTCCGTATGATAATAGATATGTTAATGATAGGATCATTTCACGATACTTTAGAAAGTTCGTATTTAAATTATATTTATTAAAAACGAAGTTTTTTTCATTCTTTCTAGAACTAAAGTTAAGTCATCCAACTGTAGATAGATACCTTATCAGAAAGATACTTTTACTCATAGATGTTTAAATATTTTTTTAGTTTAAGGAATATACCTTTTAATGTGAACAATGCTAAAATAGATATATCACCTATTTATTTTATTATTTTACCTCTTTTGCAAGGCTATTTACAGTTTTGTACTAAATAAAATTGATATTTTTTGTGCTTTTGTTGCTTTCAAAATTTTGATTGTTTAGCATTTAGACAAGCGGTGGGCACGCAGTGGCTCCGGGAGCAGCGGCTGCTCCCAGCTTTATTTCTGCCTACTCGACGCCTTGATGTCGGACACAAGACTCGCAAGCAAGCTAACAACTACATAGGAGCAGCTCGACATTAACACTTAAAATTTATGACCGTCATAAAAAAGTTGTTTTTGTTGAAGTTGTTGTAGTTGTTGTTGTAGTACTCCCGACTTAAGATTTTGTGCCCACCGCTGATTTAGACTACTGCATAACTCGATGTGTGCTCGCTGTCAAATAAAGATTCTCTACTTAAGATTCCCAATTTTTGGTAAAAAGATATTCATTTTAATATGTAAGCTATGCTAAAATACATATCCCTACCTGCTTTTTTTACCTCTGAACTATTGAGAATACACCAAGTATTATGCATTTCCTTTGCTATGCATTCGCTATGCTTCGGACTCCGATTGGAATCATTTCTATATAGACGAAACTGTCAAATGACATTTTGACAAATGACATTAGGCTTGATAACCATTAAGTGCAGTCGCAAACACTCAACGGTCAGTTGAGACATCAATCAAACTAGGGTAGTAATCAATCCCCTACCCCTTGTCCAACCCCAACCCCCCCTCTCACTGACCGTTGCAATTCGAAGGGTTCGCGTGAGCAACTAAAAAAAAAAAAATAAACTGAAAGCTTAAAAAGTCGAATGCAGCAACGAGGAAGGAAGGATTTCACCAGTTGACCGCTGGTCAAACGGTAGCAGGAAGCAGCGACAAAGGGAGGGGGCAAAACTGCGCTATTGCAACCCTTATAAAAAAAAATAGTGAGTGCACTTAGTGAACGGGCATTTAAACTGTCTGCGCCTGCGCGTCGCTAGATCGCCAAATCCTGTCACAGGATACGCGAGTGCTGCAATGCAATGCAGTGGGGTGGGAGTGGAGGCCAGTGGAGTGTAGGGCAGAGGAGGGGAGGGGTGGTAGTTCATTAAAATGCGAGCGTTGTAATGAGCAAAATGCAGTGTAATGAAATTAAAGTGAACACGCGACACGAACACATACATACATACACATGCAAACACACAGACTGCCCGCTGCTTGTTCATGTGCAGCCGAAGTCACCCTCCCTCCCCCCTCTCCCCCTTAAACGCTCCCTAGTGCAGCGTCAAGTGCCGCGCTATTTTGTTGCACCTTGACTTTTATTATTAATTTTTTCTGTTCTTTTCTTTTATTTTCCTTTTTCCTTTTTTATTTTTGCATAGCCCGCATAATTGGCAAATTTGCGCATTGTCGAAGTGTTCCAGTAAATGAAAGCGCACTCATTAGTTCGAGTTTGTTTAGCGAGCACAAAGAACTATTCGATATAAGCTAAAAATATAACACAAAGAATGCTCGGGTCAAACATGATCAACTAGGAAATACCCTGTAGCGATTTTACTCATTCGAGCTATGATCAATATGCAATATAGGGAATCTGCTAGTGATCAGCCCATAAAGATCTTTCTCACAGCCAGAATATATCTTGAGAGTTCAGGTATTTTCTAAAATTCAAGTATGTTCATTCATTTCCACTAACAGCACATGAGTATTAAAAAAAGCAAAAGGAGGAAAATTTAAAACAATTTGGAATCTGCTAGAGATCAACTTATAAAGATCTTTTTTCACAGCCAGAATATATCTTGAGAATTCAGATATTTTCATATTAGCTTTTAAAAACTCTTACATCCTATACATTTGCGTCCAACATTTGATTAAAAGTTTCTCGCATTGCAACTCTTATTTCCAACAAAAGCAAATGCAGGAAAATTTAATACCGATATAGGGTCCGAGTTCCGATAGGTAGTTGACTATTGTAATATTATAATTACATTTAAAATGTATGTTTTGCGACCTTTCTATATTGTAGAAGAAAGATTTAGTTAACTTGAGGTCAAGTAATGTCTATAAGACATCAGCATCACAGCTATTTTTTCACTTTTGAGACCTAAAATTCACAACTGGTTTTGGCTTCTCAAAAGTGACATTAGGCTGAGATCGCTGGTCAAGTCAGCACAACGTTACTGATGATAGAGATTGGCATCTCTTGAAACAGCTGTATACCGAGCCATGCTCCTTGCGTTCTGCAAGTTTTTTGTGTGTTGTTGTTTGTTGGTGTCTTATAGACATTACTTGACCTCAAGTTAACTAAATCTTACTTCAACTTACTTCTATTATAATTATATGATTATACGTAAATAATATTTATCTAAAATTTACAATGAAAAAGTATTCTATATAAAACTGAGACTTAATATCAAATTTCTTGACTGTATTTCTTGAAGTGCATGCGTTGGAAAAACTCTGGATGGCAGCTCACGCTAGTGACAAGAAATTTACAACAAGAGTCCGATTGAAACGATGACTTTATTAATTTGATTAATTAACTTGATACACACTTATATGTATGTTTATATGCTAAAATACCCTTACAGGGTATAGAAACAGGATGCTACGTGCCTACTCAATATGAATGTGGGCTTTAGAATCTGCCTGTAGTTTGTATGCAGAGCATATCAAAATTATGACAAGCTTAGAGCAATCAAAGTGTCAAATAAATATGTCAAGTTTATGATGCACACTATGATGCCCACTAATCTGTCAACAAAGGTGAGAGTTGCGAAGCTGCTGCTGCTGCTGATGTGTGCCATATCCTGTTTCCTGTTTTGGTCATTACAACACCAAGGGGTTGTTACACCAGACTCAGTCATAGACTCCGACTCCGACTGACTGACTGACTTACTGACCGCTCGACAGCCCTCGGCCGGCTGTCATAATTAAAATATGACGCGTGTCCACGTCTCGTGCAACTCGAAACAATTGCACTGCGGGCAGCACCAGGCTGCATGCCGCACGGTAGGCGGCAGCTTCGGCTTCAGCTTCGCTAGTTGCCACCATTCGACACGCAAAGCATTTCTTCCACACACCAAGCCAACTCAATGTTGGCCAGCTGAATTGCCGGCCAGACATGTGCCGCAATTTAAGGGCCAACAACTTTAGCGTGCTAAATGTGCATGCATAGAGGATCCTGTCTATAGATATGTGTATATATGTAAGTGTATGTGCATGTAGATAGAGGCCAAGGCGGTCATTGTCCTGACTACGAGCAAGGCAACTGCAGCTAATTGCTTGGTATTTGCCAATTATACAGTTGCTCCAAGGAAATTAACTCAAATCACATGCAGGAGCAGTGAATACCATGGAAAATGTACTCTGTGAATGGATTAGACTAATTTAGATATTCACAAAAATGTAATTGGCTCAATTCCAGACAAGACAGAAAAACAAATGTTAAGACGGAAATTAGCTTTAAAAGAATTTGACCGAAATTTTAAGTTTCTTTCAAATTTCAAGTTTATAATATTCGGGACTGCGTATAATAATTAAATAAATTTAATACCCTTTTATATTTTACGAAACATAATTTAATTATTTTAATTTTATTACTGATGTAAACTAATACTTTTATTATTTCAGCTTGAATTTCGAAAATAAATTAATAAAAATAATACCATAATCATAACTTAGATTCTCTAAAAGTTGGAAATTTGCTTGTCATGTAATTTAAAAATAAGAAAAAAATATAATAATATTTTTGCATAGAAATAAATAAAGTGTTTATATCAAAATTGTTGGTTTAGGTTTCCAAACCATGTTGCAGATTTACAGTCTTGCTAAAAATATAAGAAATATACTGGAATATTTTAAATACTCAAACACACCGAATCCTTGACCCACTTTTCAATTAACACTTTGTCATAAGATCGATTAAGAACGGTCTTCCTTTCCTAACTTCTGCTACCCGTCTTTTGAGCCACATTTTCCGAATCGATTTTGAAGATTCGACACAGTCTATAAAAAGTTTAATTGCCAATTGTCACGGCTCGTTTTTATGTATCAAGATCAATAACAGAACGAATCATCGAAGCAATTCAACAGCTGTGATATTCTATAAAATTAAAAATATCGTAGTTCTTAGCAGCTCGTAAATCTAAAGAAACTTTCGCCCCAATTGAGGGTGTTGGCTGAAAGGAGAGAAAAGGACTCATTTAAGCTAATTTGTCTGACGTCGGGATGTGACAGGAATTGAGAGGGAGCTGAGGAGCTGTTGTCATTGTCAGTTAGATTCAATGGGACGACAGCTTTGGGAAAACAAACCGCCGACCCACTTTCTTATACAATGCTAGCGACTATACGGGACATTCAGGACATTCAGGACATCGAGGACACACAGTAAATGCAGCAATGTAGCTCTGCAGGCGCATCAATGTAGAGCAAAACTCATTTAGCTTCTGCTTCTGCTGTTATCCTTTTAATACAAAACGACAAGGCAGAGCCTACTTCTGTTCTGCCAGGACATACAAGCATGAAATGATGCGCAAACAAGCAGCACATGCAATTTCTCATTTCATCAAAGTAGGTTGCACACATTTCCAAGAACACAACACAGAAAAAGAAAAAGTTGTGTTGATAGATTGCCGCAGGCGTTGGGATGAGAAGGCGCGCGTTCCTGCCAGGATTCGAGTGCCCAGGATTCCATTATCTGAACGGCAATATGTGTGTGCGCAGGTGTTGGCCTCATTGGCAAATCCTTTTAGCTCTGGCACAAACCAAAACGTTGACAGCCAACTAATTACTTGCGAAAGCAATGCTAAAGGGATTTTCGCCAAAAGGATCAACAATGGACCAAAAAATGGTCACCACCATCACCGACCGGAATTTCTCGCAAGTCAATGAATGACAGTTGACATGTTGGCTACAGTCCAGCAGGTAGACAGTCCAGCGATAAATCCTTCAACTGCCATTCTGTCAATGTCAACTGAGCCCAAAAAAAAATCTTTAGGATGCGCAAAATTCCATCAGGTTATGTGAGGAATCCTTGAGGATTACGCAGCTTAGGGGCACGCCTGAAAAGGGATAAAATACTACACAATCAACTATATATTTTTGTAATATATAATCGGAAATATGAAAATATCAAGCGATCTGTATCTCAGAATATTTATGGAAATTATAGTTCTAGCAATAAATGGTCGAAAATCTATAAGACTCTGCTCTCTTTTGTAAAATGAAAAGCCAGTTATAATAATATTATATACGACTTACATTTGGATTTTTCTCATAAGTATACAAATTACATATTTTAAACGAAGATTCTTTATTTTAGAAACCAGGCTTTGGTTATCAGTGTACTCGGTATCAAATTTGGTTAAAAGTAGTATTCTTACATACACTCAGACCAACATTTATTCGTACACACTTATTTTAACTTTAACAGCTATGTAAGTCAAGTCTTCACAGTAAAAAAATATATTTGGAAAGGTCGTTTAAATTTCGTTTGAATGATGCAAAACTTTCCTTAACCCATTAGGTACCCATTAAAAATTTTGAATTTTGAAAAAAGTATATTTTTCAAATTTATTCCTCGATTTTTTACAAAAAAAAAGTGCTAAAAAAAATTTTCAAACATTTTTAAGAGTGACTGCGAAAAAAAATGTTCAAAAATATTTTTGCTAGTATTTTTATGATTTTTTTAATTAAAAATAAAAATAAAAGGTATAGTGAAAAAAAATGTGTGTACGAATAAATGTTGGTCTGAGTGTATATAATATAGCTAAGATACCAAAGAACAATGGGTTGAAAATTTAATTTTTATAAAAATTGATTTCGTTTCTTTTAGGTATTTTAACTTAATTATAAAATAACTCGATTACATCAAATGTTTAATATGTTTTTAAAAACTAGGTGAAATTAAAATCTTACAGATATCTTTTCTTTCTTGTTCATACCAAAACTAAAAAATAATCATACGATATTTAATGGTTTTCATACACATAATACTCAAGTAAATGTTTCGTTAATAATTTTCATAATTTTTTTCAGAATAGAGAGCCCATTTGCAAAGCCAAAATCCTATAATAACTGTTACAAACAAATTGCAAACTGTTCACACACACATATACTCACATAGTGCACACAATCCAAAATAAACAAAATGAAATCCCTTAAGAATAAACCAAAAGACAACAGCAAAAATCGGAAATACCAAAGTGAGGAACCTTAAGAGTAGAAATTGCAAGATATAGGCTACTTGCGTGTCGAAGAACAACACAAATACCGAAAAATAGTTAATCCTTTCACTGCATTAAATTGCAAAGGATGCCGAAAAGGATGCCGTGGCCGGAACAAGCCTGCGAATTTGTCAAAGAGTTGTGCAAACAACAAAAAGGAAAAGAGAAGAGAAAAAATAAAAAACAGAGCAACAACAACAAATCGAATGCAATCAAAATTAAAGCGCTTTAGCTGTGACAACAGCAGGGCCAAAACAATCGGGAGCAGAGAGGGACTGAGAGGGAGAGGCAGGGAGAGGAGTAGGCACAAGCAATCCTTTAAGGATTTGTTTTTTCGCACAAAGGCATAGGCCATGTCTCAGGTCTCAGGTCCCATGTCCTGCCAGCAATTTAAGCGAATTAAAGCAAAGTTTTTTCTGAATCGCTATTGATTTAGGTTGAACCGAAGGATCTGGCGAGAATGTAGAGCGTCTCCTGCTGCGTCTTAAAACCTACAACAAAAATAAAAACGGAGCACGACGAAACACACACACAAACAAAAACAAAAATACGACACTCGAAGCGTTTAACTTTGGCTTAAGTGTTTGCCAGGACATACCCCAGGAGGTGTCTTACCCCGTACCCTCTGCTAGTTGCTCCTTGCCCCTTTCCCCTTACCCCTTTTACCTGACAATCAACCGACAACATGCAACGTTGCATATCCTTGCGAGATGGCTGCGGTAAGCGGCCGCAGTCCCAAAATCCCTCCAAGTGTCATCGACACTTGTGCCGAATGCTTTAAGGGTTGCCCCAGCAACAGCCTCAGGATGTGACCGAGTACCGAGTTCTGTTGCCAGCACCAAATGTGTCGCTTAAGTGCTAATAATTGTGCCCTCGCACAGTTGGCGGTCGGTCCTAAAGGTTCCCAAATTCCAAGTTCCAAACTCAAGGTTCGATGTTCAGGTTCCGGAAAGTACAAAAACTTGGGACCTGCCTGCGGGATATGCAAAGAGTTTTATATTTTAGCCCCGGGGTAAAAACAGGGCAGGACCACAAATTTTGTAAACTCCACTTGGTAAATGTTTGACAACAGGCTCTCAACTGATCACATTCAAGAACGTAACTGAACTGATATGCCCGGAAGACGTGGGATTTACAAGCACAAAAATAAAGGCGTTGTGAGTTTTCTTTATTTGGGGTTAGATTTACATACATAACTGCATATAAACAGGTCGAACTATGGCAAAAGGGTGAAAACTTAATGTAGCATAAATAAAAAGATCTTAGTATTAGAACAGCGGAAAAGGAGAAAATATGTAGATTGATCTACGTGTAAGAAACGGATTAAATTTTAATAGAGACCAAATTTTTATAATAATTAATACAACAAAAGTAAGAAAACAATTACTATAAATACTTTAAATACTTACATGTTTATAATGACATACAAAAAAAAACGTTTAATAATCAGGCCTGTTCCGGTTTTCACTTGTTTTTTGCGAATTTCAATCCGCAAGATTTGACCGAATTTCCCTTAAAATTCCTTTACATTTCCTACGAATTACCCTCCGAATTTCCCTTCCACATTGTGTTGAGTAATTTTTTGCAGAACAGTGCTGGAAAATGTTCTAAGCGAATCAGACATTTGCGGTCAAAAGAATTTTCGCCTGTTAAAATAATTATTAATTGTGTAATTTATTCATCAAATATTTATTTAATCATGAGTCAAAACATTTTTCAAGGGTAAAACCTACTTTTGTTATAACTTTTGTATATTTAAAAGCGCGGGTTGATTTCAGTGCTGGAAATGTCTTTTTGCAGAGTTGTCAATTGTTGCACAGTGTTACATAAATAAACAGTTCTTTTTTGCATTAAATTACAAACAGTTTTGTCCAAACTTGCATTTAAAAAACAAGAAATTTAATTCTTTATTTTACGCAATACATAAAAACACTGAAATTGTGGTTTAAAATATGTACCAAAGTATTTACTACTTTCTTCATATACAAGGGCAGCCCTAATAAAGCTGCCATTCATTTTCACAAATATTTGCGGAAACCAGAACAGGTCGAGCAAATCCGACAAAAATGTTAGGTTAGAGTCCTATCGATTTTGGGGTATGATGAAAGAAAAATTATTTAAAAATCAAATAAAATATTTTTTTTCTTATCTGATAATGTAGTAATATTCCCAAAACATTGAAGTATTTTTATAAATATTTTATTTTCACTTTAATTTTATGCTAAGCATGCCAAAATCATCGATTTAACCCTTCCGAATTCAAACTCACTTGCTCAATGTCACGTGAATTCAATTCGCAAAATCTTGCCGAAAGTGAAAACCGGAACAAGTGAGGGAAATTCACTTTCGCAAAATCTTGCCGAAAGTGAAAACCGGAACAGGCCTGAATATTTTTCTTTTCCAATAACAATTGGTACGAATATTAAAAATAAAAACCAAATAAAAATTGTCAGATGTTTCAAAAAACAAATTTTACAGGAAAACGTTTCGACTTTTAAGGATCGCAAAATAAATTTCAGGCAAATTGAGATTTTAATTGACGAATTTTTCAGCAATAGATGCTCAGTTTAAATTATGTTAAAAGTGCTATTAAAATTTAAATTGTAATAAATATTATTATACTCATCCCCAACATACCTATAGATCAAAAACATTTTTTTTTACATATTATTGACTTTTGTAAGTTAAATCCATACCTGTTAAATAATGATTAGTAACCATAATCATTAGTAATTAGATTATTTATGTTTTAAAAGTCGAACTAATGATTAAATTACGAATATTTTCGGTTTTGCTCAATTATTTAAAATAAAATAATCTAAAATTATTACCATTATTCAAAAATAATCTGAAAAAATCAAAAATAATATTTTTGAGTATTCGGATTAATTTTGATTTTGTTCTGATTTTTTCTGATTATTTTGTGAACTTTGATTGTGATAATTTAAAATAATTTGATTTTTACTAAATAGTCATATATAATCAAAAATAATCAAAAATAATCAGAAGAAATCAGAAAAAAAATCCAAAATAATCCTAATACTCAAAAAGATTATTTTCGATTATTTTTTATTTTTTCTTTTTTTTATATTGTCACTAAGATTATTTCCAAAAATAATCCGAATTGATTAGTAATTCTAATCGAAATTTAACAGGTATGGTTAAGTCCAAGTATTCATCAAATTTTCTCTGCATTTCCCACATCTTTGAATGCAAAACATAAATCAGCAATCGAGATAGAAACACGAAATTACCCTAAAATAGCGCACACTAATGAGACCCAATGAGTGATTAATGAAAGCAATGTGATGTCAACTCCTAAAGTGTGAACTCTGCGGTAGCAAGTTCAATCCATTGACCAGATTTGCAACTATTAATGTTTGATCCATTGATTTAAACAGGCAAAAAATATTGCAGTTATTCGAATGATGAGGACACTCCATTCATTAGTTGCCAAAAAAAAAGAAGGAAAGAAATCGTCATTAGCAGTTGCTTTCTAGGGACATGATTAATGACTTGACGGTGTCCTGTGTGGCAAGGACATGCGGCTGTGCATGTTGCACTCAAGTGCAACAAGCAACGAGCCACTGAACCACTGAACCGTTACAAATAAATCATCTTTTGCAACGATCGCAAACCGCAAATTGATTGAGTTTTGATGACATTACAAAATGTTCTCATTTTCTTTTTTTGTACAGTTTTAAGATGCATTTTTGTCTTTTTTATGTATTCTTTATCAATGTGCTCTCATCTAAAAAATTACTTTCACATAATTTGTGTTGTCTTGGCATTGATCTCATTCAGTTTTCAGTTTTCTATGATTTATTTCGATAGAGCGTGGACAATTGTTGTCGTACCCTGAGACACAAACAGATCGATTACTGTAGCTAAAGTAATTGTTGTTGTCTTGTATGACACTGAAACAGAACCCTAATCGGATCAGATATGGGCGGAACAATCATACAAAACTGTTTAAAGTTCAGTCAAGCGATTGCGCTGAAAGTAAACCTCAAAGAAACTAACCACATACATATCTTTCAATCAGTAAAAGGGAAGAATAGAACGAAGAAACATCTTCAACTTACGCCTATTAAAGTTTACTTTCTTTAGATAAATACAAAACTATTTGAGAAGTTCAACTAAAATTTCTAAGATTTAATTACTGATATTATTCCCAAGATAATTTTAAGCCCCACTCAAAAAAAAACTGTGATTCATTCTCAGTTCATTAAGAAGCCTAGAGAATGGCAGAATATCAACAAACATGTGAGGAAAATCCAGTGCAGATCCGCTTGACTCCAGAGTCCTAAAAGACGAAAGCTAAACTCAAATTGAAGCAACTTTAATTACAGTAATTATTCAAGCGTAACAGACAGAATCTGACGCTGTCTGAGGCAGGGAGAGAGGATTACATAGACGAGGACTGCGTGTTACAAATCTAGGATTAAACATATGTAGATCGCCGCCAGGGGGACTCAGTTTTTTTTCTCTTCTTTTTTTTCCAGCCAGCAACATGTATTTTTTTGATCTTGTGTGTATCTTCAGCTTGCAGCTTGAGGAACCGCAGGAACAATGCTGTAGCATAAAGCAGCATCCTTATGAGATTAAAAATGCAAATCAGGCTGACGGCAGCCGCAGGAAAATATGATGAGCCAAAGACGAAGGAAACATCGAATGACGTTGCAACTGAGGAAAATTGTAATTGTTGTCAGTCAGTCATTCAGTCTGCCTGTGTGTGTGTCTGTCTGTCCTGTGGCATGTCCTGCGTCCTTGTTGCTCTGTCTGTTTGCCCAAAACATGACAGCTTCATGCTGCAGCTGCGCCTGCGCCCTGGCCATGCTCTGAAGTTGTTTCTGAAATCTTGGCGGTTTCTCGCTTACTCCCAACATCATCAACATTTTTATGCACTTTTGCATTGATTTCATTAGCATTTTCAATGAAGTATTTTTTTCCTCTTGTTTTTTTTTTACTTTAGCGCAATTTTGTGTTTTCCTACAGCCGCTTGCATGATTTGACATAATTTTGATAAATTATTTGAGTTGGGTTTGGGTTTTGAATTTGGTAGTGGCTGGATCTTGTTGCTGTCGTACTTGACAACCGTTAATAACTTTATTCCGTTATGGTTGGACCGGGAAAAATGTTATAACAGCTTTATTTCGATGGAAAATGACTTCGGTTAAATTTACTCTAAATATATTTCATTCGAATATTAAAATGTATACACAAATGTATTTATTTGTAAGATATGTGAAAGAAGATGTTAACAAAAACTCGAAATTTTCAATAGGTTATGGAAAGATTTGAATCATTCAAACTGAATATAAATGACCTTTTCAAATATATACAAAAAGCTATTAGTTTCTTATGTAATGTCAAAAAACTAAATATATTTTCAGTGTGTAAAGTGTTTCTTGACAAACTGTACATCAATATTTTATATCGCTTGCAAGTTTAATTTAAAGCAAATAAAAGTTATTTAAATTTTAATTATTACAATAATTTAAGCATTCTGGGAAATAACTTCTGAATAAATACTTCTTAACATACTCTATCTTTTTACAAAAGTAGTTCTAGAAAGTTTTAAAATTCCACTGCTCGTTGATTTTCTTTTTCATGAAAATATCTTTTATACACAGCACCATATAACAAAGAATAATGTACACTATATAATTTTTAATGTAAAATAATATTTTAGCAATTTACAGAGCCTAGTTACGGACCGTTAAGCCTATAAATCCCAAACAAATGGCACTAATTAAACATAAAATTAACAAAACATTTTCAACAATTCGACAACAATTGCTGATCCCGATCGTAGGGCTGCTTTAACCCCTTTAACCCAATGCAGATGTCGGCTTAAACAATGGCGCCTAAAGGGTTAAAGGTGTAAACATTTGACAAAAGTGTCACATCAAATCGTAGCCAGATTTCTTAAGACATCTGTCCGCGTTGTGGTGATCTCGTCCTTCCTGGTGGTGTCTAAAGGATAACACACATACATACAGGACATATAGGACATGCAGGCATATTCCATTGTCATGCTAATGGAAGCAAAAAAAAAACTTCCTGCAAGTGTGTCTATATTTTTGGTTTGACATCTGTCAAAAGTCTAATAAGTCATATACAATGTTTGTTAGAGCGCCTCCTGCATACCGGGCAAGGATTAACAGTACTATTGAGGTTTAATTGTTTAGATTGATTGATTGATGGGCAGTACAAGAAGTCAACTCAATATATAGTTTAAGGTTGACTTCAGCAGATGCACGAGTTTAAGGAGAATGTATGTAGTATGAAAGCTACTTTACTCTAAAACAGCGGTGGGCACGAAATCTGAATTCGGGAGCACTACAACAACATCAACAACAACAACTCTTAGTTGGGAGCAGCCGCTAGCTCCCGGAGCCACTGCGTGCCCACCGCTGCTCTAAAACTTATAATGCAACATTTTCTTAAAAAAAATAAAATAATAATAATAATTTTTGACTCATATTTCCTACTTCCTCTTATCCTTCTTAATGTGAGGTTATATTTATTTAAGCGGAAACATAATATATTTAAAAAAATATGTCCCTAATATGTCTGATGCATTAAAGTAAAGTTTTCAGTACTTCAGTACTTTCATCAAAAAGTATTAAATAACATTTAAAAAACAGAAATCGAAAATTTCTTAAATTTCTCAATTAAAACGGGCAGCAGAGCATTAAATTAATTGATACCCAAGTGCAGCCAATCGAAATCAATCAGCTGTCTATCAAAATCTCTGGGAAGTAACTTCCAGACGCGACTCTCAAATGGGATAAGCCCAAGACGTACACATTTTTTAAGTGCAAGTGGCAGGAGATTCGGTGTGTCGCATGTGGCAGGTACAACGAGTCGAAAGTGTAATCCTGTCGCAACTTTTTCAATTCAACCCCCCGCTCAGCCCGATTTTGAAATGCGCAATTTTCAGCTTGACTTGTCGCATGAAACAAATTTGGGCGAAAGGCGCAAATGGAGAAAGGTAAAAGGATACGGAAGACACATGTCAAATTTAATTGAAAAAAACACAAGGCGGCAGCATCCTTGGCAGCCATTTCGCATCCTTTAGCGCTGCGGATGCTGCTGTTCATTTACAGGACAACGCACCTATTGGGAAAAATTGCGCGGCTCAATTACAAAAAGAGCAGAGCGCGACTCCTTGACGAGTCCTGGGCAATACAGAATCCTTTGGGTTGCCTACAGATGCCTTCACCGTTGACTTGACGCACACAATTGCCGCGAGGCCCAAAAGAAGCTACTACGTTTCAAATTAAAACCCATTTAATGCGCAACAAGGATAACAACTTTTGCTTTAAGCAAACAGAATGGAACCCGCAATCCAACAACAGCATCCATAACTCAATTTCATCTTATCGCCGTATGTTGTATATACAACTTTTGATTTATGTGCGCCCCATTGTTAGGTCCTTTGCCCCTCTGCCTCCTGCACCGTTAATGAATCTTAATTTTCTCCGTTTAACAATTGCCGCATTCAAGTGCCTCTGTCATAAATTTTAAATTATTCGCGAAAAAACCCTTTATATCACATTTAAGTACTATACACAAGAATTTTAGTCTTATCCGTAAGGGGAACATACATATTTCTGCTACAAAAAAATTCAAAGAATAAGAACCTCAAGCTTTTCTCAAATATTTACGACATTTTGTTTCGACAAAACTTAAAGTTGTCGTCTGAAGTTTTCAATTATCCTGAGTTTTGCCCGTTCTCAGCAGAAAGTCACGAGAAAAAACTTTGGAAAATTGCTGGAAAACACAACCGCAGGCAATTTAAACATAGTCCTTAGGTGGGTTACACAGTAATTAATCACTTATAAACTGCAAGTGAATCACTTAATCAGGCCTTTTAAAATCAAAGAGCTGAATTTTGTGAAAAAAATATTAGAAAATTGTTTATTGGTAATAGATGATAAGAATTTGAATCATAATAATAATAAATAAAGGGGTAAAGGGTTTTTATTTGTATTTTTGTTTCATTCAAAGCAAACAGCAGCTGAGAATCATAAAATGATTTTGAAATCTTATGGGAAGATTTTTAATCAGAATTTTGTTGATGTGGAATCAAAAATGAACGCCCCAAAAATTAAAGTCGAAAAATTAACGCAATATTTTCATGGTTCAAAGTTTAGTGATGGCATTTAGCTTGGAACTATTCACTATAGAATAAAGAAATATCGAATTATGTTTAAAATCAAAACCAGAGTAAGAATAAATAGTATTTAGTAGATCCTTCCTGTGCTAGGAAAAAGTAAATAAAATAAAATAAACAACCCTTTTTAATAACCCTTTTTAATAAATAAACAAACTGAATACTCTTAAAGAATTTACAAAAAAATGAATATTTATTTTTAGCTTTTTAATTGAAGCATAATATCCAGTAGCTGAAAATATTTTGGACGCTCAAAATGTTCGATGTTTTGATGTCGGACCTTACAGAATTCAGTGTGACAGCATAATACCAAAAATCACTAAAAAGTTGAGAGATTGTTGGTCATATGCTGCTGTGGTCACACTGTTGCGTCAGCTGTGCACAACAAACAAATAAATAACATTGAGCACAACAAATAGAGAAAATGGACCAAATAGACATGATGAGAGAAGTGGCAGCGACTAATACCCTAATTATTAAATTAAAAATTATTAATTATAAAAACCCCATCAAAAATTTTTTTTTTTCCGGTCAAATCCCACAATATTGACCTCTGTTGCACCTCTTCAATCAGTCTAATTCGCTCTTTCTGTTCAACGATCTCAATTCGGTTTTTATTTTGCTGCTTGTTGGTCGCCATTTCTGTTCAAAAAGATTTCGACTAGTCGAAACACTGAACGAATCGATGTTTTGAAAGGTCAAAAAAAAAAGCTGCCAGCTGTCATTAAAGAGTGTTGTAAAACACCCAAAAATTTTCTGAGCTGCCCAAATTTAGATACTGGATACAAGGGTTTAGAAATAGCCTTACAAAATAATTTCGAGCCAGTTTGCAACCCTTTTTTTTATATGGAGTTGATACCTTTAAAACTGGTTTTTCAACAACTGGATACTATGCTTAACTCTTAAAGAAAAGTTCATATACGGGTGTGCTACAGAAATCTCTTTCACTTAAATTTGACGTAAATTTGTATGAAATTTACGTCATTTATCAGGTGAAAGAGATATTAAAAAAAATTTAAAAATTTGTTATTGTGTGATGAGTTTAGATAAACATTAACTGATAAACATTACTGACTTGTAAAACGAGTCTAAGAGTTTCATAATAAGTAACAATATAAATAAAGTAACTACCTTTTTTTTCAGTGGAAACTAACAAAAAGCTGTCAAGGATCTTGACTTGGACCAACTGTTGGCTGGTGACATATGCAAAGTACATAACCGACCTTAGCAATTTGTGGCGCAACTACAAAAACCAGGCTAATCAAACTAGGCCAACTAGCTGGCGGCTTATTTGGTTCATTTTGGAGGAAGGGAGGACATAGGGGGAAATCCTTAAGAGCGAAAGTATTGACCGAGTTTGTAATGATTTAAGGGGTTTTGCGGAAAATTGCATCGTAAATGTCAACAAAATGAACATAAACAAAAGCGATAAAACTTTGCCAGCAAGTAGTGGGAAATGGCAAATGCCCAAGGCTCCCAAGTGAATGGACCCAGGCCGCAAGGACATGGAAATCACAGTGAGACAAGAAAGACAATGCACAATGCACAACGCAGTCTGTTCGTTAGATCGTAAAACTTCGATGTGGACAATGGCAACGCCACAGGATGGCTCAGATGTACATACAAATGTGGCTGAGCACGTACTCATAAAAGGACATTTGGTTGCATTATGACAGCCTCAAGTCCGAGTCAAGGTGCAAGGTGTGCATGTGTGTGTGTGTGTGTGTGCAAAAGGACTCATAAATTGCAAATGAAATGAGCCAAAACGAATTCGAATCGCATAGAAATTGTGAGAATTCCACAACAAGGATAAGCGATTACACCAAAAGGATCTACAAAATGTATCTCAACTACACGATTTGCACTAATTAACAACAAATAATGATATTATATAGCTTAAAAAAAAACAACAAAAAACAAAAAATAGAAAGATTGAAAAACATCTGCCAGAGGCTCTTTCTCTCTTTCTCTTAGTCTTAGTCGGTTTTTAACGGGTGTCGCAAATCCTGAGCTGAGGCTAGAAAGTGTTGGACCAAAGGACCACCCGTTGTACTCATGCTGTGCTAGGACTCGTGCATTGCTTTGAACTCTCTAGTCGGGCTGACAAAGCAGCAGACCAAAAGCCAGGACAACGGGCCAGAATGTCGGCCAATGAATTGAGATGTCCCGCTGGCGCTCTCGGCGACACTTAAATCCGATTATGAACTCTATTTTCTTTGGTTTTTCGAACCTTCCCCTACTTTGGCTCACTTTCATATTATGACCGTAATTTATGGTAAAAACGATTAGAACGAATCGAAACCGAATAATGCAATAAATCGATAACTTTTCAGCATTTTCTTAATGATTGTTATGTTTACTTACTCATAGAAATAGTTAAAAGATTCGAAATCTTATCGCTCTTACCTGCAAAATGCAAAAGATAAAGATTATTGTTTTGAGAAACACTTTAAATTTGTTCTATATTTAAATAATTGCAAACATATTTGAATTAAGTCAATTTTAAGAGAAAGCGTATACTAATATTTATTAAATTTTTAAATCAAAATTTAAATAACATAGAAGTTTAAGCTTAAGGAATTAAAAGAAAAGTAAAAGTAAAAAGCTTTAAGGCTTCTTAATATTTGTATATAGAAGGATTGGAAAGATACCATATAAAAAAAAATAATTTCTCTAAAGCTCTCTGCTAATCAGGGACTGCAAGTAATAGTTATGAGTTTAAAAAAAATTAAAAATAAGAGTTATTGGCTGATTTTTATAAAAAATCTAAATGATATATAAAAATTAAGCCCTAATTATTATTTTAAATTTTTTTATAAAAATTGACATATAACTGTAATTTGTCAATTTTTATTATTAAAATTGAAAATAAAAATTTAATTGAAATATCTTTTGAACAAAAAAAGGCCTTTTTTTTAATTAAAAGTAAAGGAAGAATTATAATACAGGAATAGTAACTTTTGTATTAGTTCCAAAACTGTCTCAATGATATATGCCTGTCATTAAAACAGTGTGTTCAAAACGTACAGCAACACTTTATTAACAATTTATTAAAAAGAAACAATAATAATTTATATCAATCAATCAACAGATAATAAGTTTTTTAACAAATGGGCTCCATTGGCAGTATACCCTTAACCAGGCCCATAATAATAGCGGATAACTCATACCAGGCTAGATTCTCCAGCCCCGAATTCATTGGTGGCACTATCAATTGCTCCATAAACTGAGAGATCTCCTTTGGATTATCGTTGATCAGTAGCTCGAGAAATTCATCGATGATTTGGTTGAAAATCTTTGAGACCAATGCATTTTTTCCCAAAATGCCTGTGATCTTGGAGTTGGATTTGCCCAGCTGCCAATCAACCTTCCAGCTCTTGATGTGTGTACCATGGGTAAGAGCTGAGGGACGTATGATGAAGCTTCCATTCGCACGCAGATTGATCAGTTCCAGATCGAAGACACCGTCGCCCCACAGGGACAAAAAGTTCAGCTTGTAGTTGGAACTCTTCAGCTGAATGCGAGGAAAAGTCATATCGAATTTGATGTTATGCATAATATTACTCCACTGGAGCTTATGGAACTCGAATCCATCCAGACCCACGACGGAGAGATCCGTAAAGTTGCCCTGGCATCTATATATATAATATTAAATATCATATGAGTTTACGATCTCTGATGCCGAGTTAGTCATACCGAAAGCTATCTGTGGTGATGTCGATCGGCTTGAAGGCCATCTGAGCTGGAGCCAAGACTGGAATACTACGATCCGGATAGCCACATCGCATCTGCAGACGTAGTAATTCGGTCAGCTCACGAAGATCATCATCGAAGAGCGTGCTGGAGCCCAAGGAGCAGCAGAGCAGGGCACAGAGGATCAAAAACGAACTGCGCATGGCGATCAAAGAAGAGAAACTAATCGAACAATCAAAACACTATTTGCTATTTGGAATTCAATAGTACAACGATTAGGAACTCAAGTGTTTGCCGTTCGATAAGATAGGATTAGCACAGGTGTTGTGCATTGATAGCAATGCTACCAACTTATCCCACCTGCCTGAAAGTAGACTAGTTATAAATGTCACCATTTCGAGTTGTAGAAAGCGGAAGACAACATGATACTGATGAGTTTGAGATAGTAAGGCACTCCTAAGCGCAAGGGTATTCAGTTCGACACCACTTTTCCCATTAAATTACACTAGTTTAGCCATTTGTTGTGTATTAATTTTTCCAAATTAATTAATTAAAGCAACAACAATAAACAGAGGGCTAGATCAACTTTACAGCTCTTTTGTTACTTTTGCGACTTAGAATTCACAACTGGTTCTAGCGTCTCAAAGACAGCACAATGGTACTGATAATAGAGATTGGCATCTCTTGAAACAGCTGTATACCGAGCCATGCTCCTTGTTTTCTGCAAGTGTTTTGTGTGTTGTTGTTCGTTGGTATAGTGTCATGTCGACATTACTAGTAGACCTCAAGTCAGCCAAAAGTAACTTACTTCCAAGTAGAAAGGTCTCTAAAACAAACTTTTTATGATAATATTAAAATGCTGAATAAATTTAGAGCCCAAACTTTGATCAAATTGCCATTCCAATTTTCTGTTCAGCTTTGGCAGTGTTTAAGAAAGTTTAAAGTTGGTCACATCTTCGCCTGATTTTTGGCATAATTTTTTACAAAAAAGAGCAAAGTCTCAAAATCAAATTTAAAGTTGTTGATTTATACTGATTATGGTCTAAAAAGTTGATAAATAGTTGAAACTTGAGATATTACATTTGGAAATTTTATAAAATAATTGTATTTTTACAAAGCTAGTAATATTTAAATGCAGAATAAATAAAGAGACTAAACCATGAATAAAATGACAGTCCGTTTGAAAATCTGTGCAGTTTTGGAAAAGTTGAGGAATTGCAATGTTGGGCCGTCAATTCTGAGAGGGGGATTCTCATTAATTAGACTTGAAAAGAAGAAATTTCAAATTTCAACCTACTTAAATAAACTTAAATTACCAAATAAGTAGAATAAGCTAAACAATAAAACGAAACAAATCTCGTGAACGAACTCATACAATTTTATTGAGCATTTAAAACTTAAGCCCATGGATCTGCTGGTGGCACACAGTCAACGACAATTGGATCATCCTCGCTTTCACCCTCGCTGCCGGCCAAGATCAGATCGACAAGAGTCCAAAAGTCCTTGCCCTTAAGGAATTTGTTGACTGGTGGCACAATCGTATCTTCGATGGCATCCGAGATGCTCTGCTGGTTCTCATTGATTAGCTTGACCACAACATTCTCCAGCTGGCGATTGATGGCGCTATTGATCTTGCCATTGCCCATGAAACCGGTAATGTCTGACTCCACAGCGCCCAAAGAGATTTTGGTCTGGAGCGAGAGAATCTTGGCGGATCCCCACAGAACGGGCAGCTTGTATTTCAAGGTGCCCTTGATGCGCAAATTGATCAGATCGAAGAGCAGAGATCCAGCGCCCTCATACTCAACGGACAGACCCAGTTGCCGGAGTGCATCGATCAGAGTATCAGTTTCGTACTTCTGGGCGGTTGTATCAATATTGCTGAAGTTGAAATCGAATGTGATTTTCGATGTGAACACATTCAACGTGAACTTGTTGATCTTGAAGTCATCCAGACCGGCCACCTGGAGGCGGAACACATGGTTGATGGTCTCAAAGATGCCGCGCTTCAAGTTCAGATTCGCCTCGTTGATCCTGAGTGGCGCCAATGGGGGAATGCCCAAATCGGGCCAGCCGCAAACCATTTGCTTCTGCAATTTGCGGATCATGCGACGCACCTGCCACGACACAATGAACTGAGGTGCAACTAAAATGCAAATGCAAATGAGACAAATTTCAAAATCAAACTATATAAAGAATGCTGTAAATCAGCGGTGGGCACGCAGTGGCTCCGGGAGCAGCGACTGCTCCCAACTGTTATTGTTGTGCTCCCGAATTCAGATTTCGTGCCCAACGCTGCTGTAAATTAATTGTGCTCACCCTCAACACCCTCGCCCTGTTCGGGCTCAGCGAAGATCTCAATGTCACCATTCTGATCGGCATATTGCAGCAGACGCTGCTCAAGTGGATGGCTCTGGTGATTGGACAAAGTGCCGGCGGCACAAATGGCCACAAAGCTGGCCAAAACAATTAGAAAACGCATGTTGAATGCTTTATGGTAAACCTCAACTAGCTACTGAATGGCCAACGAATTCAGTAGCAGCTTTTATAGGCACCGTTTGGCATAATCAAGAGCCAAAGCGACGATAAGACTAAGGGGGGCCAAAAGATAGTACAATCGATGGAAGGTCTAATTAAAAGTCAGATCGGTTAAATCGCTACACCTGCTTTATTGGCAATTGACTGTCGCTTTTGCTTTATTTTGCTTTGCTTTGCTTTCATATTTTACTTTTACTGCACGGCCAGCCAGGGGGCTGGTGTGGGTGAGCATTTTTTGGTCGAGTTGGTGAGCATCTTAAGCAGATACCAGATCTTATGACCCTTGAGCTTTTCATTAACCAACGGCACAAAGAACTGCTCGATTCTATCACTGATCTGCTTTTGACGTCCATTGATAAACGCAGGCACTTCGTACTCAATGATATCGTTGATTATCTCGTTAAATCTTCCGTTGCCCAAAACACCACCAATGTGGGAAGTAACTCCACCCAAAGCCACCACACACTCGAACTTGTAGATCTTGATGGAGCCAAAGATGAAGGGCATCTTATATTTGAACTGTCCCTGAATCGACAGATTCTCCAGCGAGAAGGCGAGTGGACCAGTGCCCTCATAGCGCACTGACAGTCCCATTTCCTCCAGCAAATCGATCAAGGTATCCGTGTTCAGGACATGTGCGCTTGCCTTTAGCTCCTTGAATTTGAAGTGGAACTTGACCTTCTTGCTGAACGTATAGCTGACCTTCATCTGCTTTATTTCCATGGTGTCCAAGCCATCGAAACGGAAGCGCAGAAACTGCATCAATGAGCTACAGATAAACATGAATTCTTGTTCAAATTCTTCCACATCAGATTGCACTTGATCTCAACTCACTCAACAACGGATTTAGCCAGATGAACAGAGATCTCGGCATTGGTGTAGGGTGCCAGTGGTGGAACACCGTATTCGGGAAAACCACAGGGCAGCTGTTCCATTAAATTCTCTACGGCCTTTTTGGCCTGTGAGTTCAATATCAAGCCATATTCATCGGGCTTCACAGCTAACACAAGGAACAAATCCATGGATTAGTCTAATCTTTGATAAGTGGACTCCCTTAAGTGAACTTACGATTACGTTGAACAAGTCGATTCCATTGCTCCTCGGTTAGAAGGTCCACCTCGTAGGCCCTACAACAGGCAGTACAGGCCAAAAGGGCCACAAATATATAAACGATAGCTTTCATTGTTTGACTTCGAAGCTGTCATATGCAGTTAATGCCATCGGCTTTTATATCAAGATTTGGAGGGCTTATAGGGTGATTTGTGGTTGATAATCTCACTTGATAATTTATTATATGCTTTTGAGTTGATTATCTAGAACGACGGTAATCGCCTCATCGTTATATTTATATTGTAGGTCTCGTATATTAAAGTGCAAAACACTTGTGACCATTGTTTAGCGATCCATTAAGTGCTTTAATCTTGACCAATTGCTCAATTCCATCGAAGCTATGATTTATTTTTAAATATATGGCATTCTACATTTCAATCATAGTCAAATTTAAACAAACATCAAAACATTTACTGCGTCAAAGCCTTTGCAGGTGTTTTTGATCCCCCAGTAATTTGAAACCAAGTCATGAGGACCCTTTGTAAACTGCACTACAGTTTGCATTTATACTCTCTTCATTTTTAACAAATAAATGGTATAAGGAAAATTAGAAAATTTCTTTAGCTCTTTAGCTTTATATTTTCATAATTTTTAACAATATAAGGGCCACAACAAAGAATTTGTTTATCAGGCATGCCACAGAAATCTCTTTCACTTGACTTTCACGTCAATTTCATTTCTCCGTGCCACAGTCCAATCACCTGAACAATTTTGAGTGAGATGAAATCATCGCTCAATTCACTGGCGTCCGATGCCATGAGAATAATGTCACATTTTTTGTCCGAATTTTTGAATTTAGAGTTGTCGAGAAACTTTTATTGTTTGCCGCGCCAATAACTTTTACATTTTTTTAATCTACACAATATCATTTATTATATAAATAAATTAAATAAAATTAATTGAAGAAGAAATAAAATAAAAACCTTCTATTCTGCAATGATAAACTTAAAAAAGTTGCTAAACAAACCCTTGGGAAATTTAATCTGAGAAGGGCCAACCCTAGCAGCCTAGTTCGAAAAGGTTGGTGAACATGCTAAAAACTATAAATTACTCGAAGATCTGTGGCACGGAGAAATTTTCGAAGTGGAATTGCTTTTCTCTGAAATCGCTTTCACTAGTGATTTCTGTGGCATGCCTGTATATATAGGAAAACAAGACAATTTTCTCAGCTCTCGCATCTCTAATAAACTTTCACATTCTATCCATTGGAAAACTTTTTCTTCCATATTCTATAAAATTATTATAAAGAATTCTTTCAACTCTACTCTACTAAAATCAATCAATTTTCTAAAGAATTACCTCGATTTGCATTAAGAACTTTTTATATTAATTTTCTTTTTTTTCTATAATTCGTATTAAAATCTGGACCAAGCAACTTATTCAAATCATCTAAGGATAGATATAGAATAAAATTAAAATAAAGCAGCAAGCTTATAAGCATCGAACATAAGGATATTCTAATGATTTTGAAGATGGAAAACATTCATTTTATAAATAAAAGACTAAAGCGCATTGCAAAGTCGTTGCAGTATTTAAATTATACAAAAATCCTATAAATAAATTAATTTACAAGTGCGCAATATATGATTATAAATCAAAATTGAAGTAGTCCAGCTAATCCATCTTAAATTCTATTTATAAAAGGTATTTCTGGTTCAATGATTTATAATATCGTTTAAAAGAGCTTGTCGATAACTTTGGATTAATGATTAGCAGGTTAGAGAAACCCTTACCCAACTATGTTTTCATTAAAGACTTGAGGAAGGACAAGTTCATATTTTGAGAACTTTGTACGCGAGCTGATTATTAAAATTAATATTGTTTTCACTAAACGCATGCATATTTATACCATATCCGAGATCTGTACGTTTCCTTTTGCCTTTTCAAATTATTTAATCATATCATTTCACCTTTCTCAGGTGTTATTGGACAAACTGAAATCTAGACAAGGTCTTAATTAAAAATTGATTTGGCTTTCGTTTTTGACCAACTGGACGAATTCATAGCCAGAGTCCAGATAAGACAGCAATGGGCGTTCATTGAATGCGTCCCCCCCAAAGTTAATAAAATTATCAGGCATGAAGAGTTCTTATCACAAAACACCTGTAGGGGTCTATAAAAGCCAATTGGCCAGGCAGCTGGACGATTAGTATAAATACCGGTGGCACTACGTCCAGTTTATACGACTCTTCAGTTTGTAGTCAAGAAAATGAAACGCTTTGTCGCACTTCTGGCCATTGTTGCCATCGCAAATGCTGCGTCTGTTGGCCAGCCAGGTGAGTGGACTAAAAGATAGATAAAGGGATTGGATAGAGGGATTGATTGTCTATTGTTTACCCACCTTGACCCATTAGATTCGCGCTCTATCTCGAGCACGGTTGTGGATGCCATTGAGAGCATGAAGGAGCAGATGCCCTGTGGTTTCCCCGGCCTGGGTATTCCACCAATTGCCCCCCTGAGAATCAATCACAAAGACATCGACATCAATACCGATGCCCTGAAGATGAAGGGCAGCATTGATCACTTCCGTCTCAATGGTCTCAACGATTTCGACATCGATGAGATGAAGATCAATGCCATTACCAGCAAGGTCACATACATGTTCACCTTCCGCGATGTCAACGTGGACACCACCTATGATTTGGAGATGCTCCTCAAGAAATTCGGTTTCACCATTAATCTTATTGGTGCTGGACATGCCAAATTCGCCATCAAGGATATGATCATCTGGGGCACAATGAAATACTCCCTGGGCGTCCTCTCCGGCAAGCTCAAGCTCAAGTCTCTGGAGGTGCGCACCCATCTGGGTGAGGTTGATTCCGAGATCGAGGGTCTCCTTGGCGACGGTAGCGTCAACGAGAAGATGAACGAGTATCTCGCCGAGGTCGTTGAGACGGTCATCAATGAGAATGAGGATCTGATCGCTGAGACCATTGAGAACGTGGCTCTGCCCGTGGTCAACGAGATTTTGGATGATGTCAGCATCGCCGATGTCATTGGTGGTGGCGGTGATGGTGAGGGTGAGGGTGGCGAGAAGGAGGCCTGCATTCCCCCAGAGTTGGAGTGGTAAACCATTGTGAAACATCCATGCTTTGATTAAAGTCTTTTTACGAAAAATAATAAACGTATTTTTCACTTATTTGGAATTTGAAAATATGAATTAGCCTGGGACTGTTTGCTTTATTGGTGCTTTACTGTAAAAGCTTTGAAGCTTTTGCTTATTTATAGATTAAGCTAGTGATTTTACGATAATTAATTAACTAAATTATTGTAAAACTCTAAATTTTATTTAACTAATAGCTTTGGATTAAAATTGGACTTGGGACAGTCTTATCGTGGCTACACTGTAATAGCTTTAGAAAGCTACAAAAGCTTAAAAGCTTTCGTCAATTGTTTCTTGAGGATCTCTCGAGGGGGTTCCGTTTATGATATTTGCTAATCTTCAATTGTTTCTATTTATCAGCTGATTGTCAATAATCGCTTATAAAAATATTTGACTGCCGTGTTCGACATATATGTATTTAATTCGTATCTGGGACTTTCAAGTGCTATATAAGAGCTATGGATTGGACGTGCGAGTGCACAGTGTTAACTAGTACTTGAAGGTGAAAACATTTGCAAAATGAAGTCCCTAATTCTACTCGCGATTATCGTAACCCTAACCGCCTCTCAAGGCGCCCAGGTGGTCGAACGCTTTGCTGGTGAGTAGAACCGAATATTATTCTATAAATCAAATTCAATCTAAGACTCGATGTGGTATTGCAGCCCATCAGCGTTCAGTTTCCAGCATAATTGTGGATACTCTGGAGGCGATGAAAGTGCAGATGGTTGATGGCTGGGAGCAATATGGAATTCCTCCACTTGCACCACTTAAGGTGTCCCACAAGGACTTTAACTTGGGCTCTGATGAGATGTTCGCTAAGGGCGAGTTTGATGACCTGGAAGTGAATGGCCTGAACGAATTCGAGATTAAGGTCATGAATGCCAACCTGCCATTGAGTCGCCTCACTTACGAGCTCCTTTTTGCCAGCCTCAATGTGACCACAAAATACAAGGCCAATGTGGGTGCTGGTTATCAGTTAGAGCGTGATGGTGGCGCCTTCTTGGCCCTGGAGAATTTAAAAGTCTCTGGTGTAATCAAGTACACGACAGGACTTGGAGGCAGCAAAATCTTTCGCATCAAGCAGATTCAGGTCAACATTGTTGTGGACAAGGTGGTTTCAAATATTGAAAACCTATCCAAGTATCGCATTCTGAATCGCAAACTCAACGAGATTGTCGAGGAGTTCATCAACATCACAATCAACGAGAATACCAAGCTCGTTGCCGATTGGATTGATAACACAGTGACTCCTATTTGCAATGATTTAATTGGAGATCGCTCAATCAAAGATCTGCTGGATATCATCAATGGAGGTGGCAGCAGTTAAATTTATGACATCAGCGACTAATAAAAATTGCGAAAATTAAACATAAACTCAAACTGCCACTTGGTCTTAGCCATAAAGCAATCACACATGTTTTGTTCGAAAGTTCGTTAAGAAAAATAAAACAATCGTAAATGGGGTTAATCTAATCACTCAGATTAGTTTTGGGTTAGATGTTTTTAATCATACCACACCATTAACAAAATATATAAATAGTAGCAAAGGCTGCAGTCGAGCGAGCTCGACTGTTACAGACCCTGTACTTTTGGGCTCAAAGCACATTGACTATGTTTTGTATACTTTTATTTTAACACTTTATACGATTGTTGTTAAATTAATATTTTTTTTATTTTTTTATCTGTGTGCAAATGTTTAAAAAATTTAAAATGCCGATAATAACTTTTATTAATTTAACTTTTAGCAAATTCTTCTGAAATTTTTGAGAACAATTTTTTCGGCCGAAAAAATCAACTTTTTTGTTTTTTGAGCTAGAAAATTGAAAAAAATACCAGACATTTTGTTGAATTTTTCTCGAATTTCCGATATCTTTTGATTCTCAATTTTATTTTTATTTCTCAATTTTTTTTTTGGTTTTTTTTTTCAGTTTCGACACCAAACCAATTTTAAAATAAAGTTAATTAATTTACCGAATTTTGCATTTTGTTTTTTTTTTAATTGTTTTCATTTAATTTTAATTGATTTTTTAAAATTCCATTTCAAATTTGAATATTAGCCGCAAGCTATGCAACATTTTATTTTAAAAAGCCCCGAAAGTATGCAATAGGAAAATGTCTAAATTTTTTACAAATTTAGTGGCGCCTTCTAGTGGCATGGAGTGCAACATAATTTTACGAATGCCGAAAAGTATGCAATACTATTGAATTTAATAACATTTCACATTTTTGGGCGCGCAAATTTGAAATGGAATTTTAAAAAATCAATTAAAATTAAATAAAAACAATTAAAAAAAAAAAACAAAATGCAAAGCATAATGCTAAAGATATAAAAATAGATACTTGTGGATAAACAAAATTGCATACTTTATGCACGACGAATAATTCAATTAATTCATATTAGCTTTCATCTTATAAACGTCCAATCAGCACAATATTTTGATGGAATTGCATGTCTTATCAGATAGGGCAAATCAGACAACTTAATTAATGAAAACAACTGACCTTGGCGCCGTCTGAGGGGTAACAGTGTAAACGTGCCGAAATTCATAATATTTAAGTTAATAATTTGCGGCTGCGACGCAATTTCCATACATAATATTATGGAATCATATTAGAAATTATTATTATTAACATAAAATTGCTCAGTGCGAGAAGAAATTGATAAGTTTCGTTCTATTATTATGAATATAGTATACGCTGTATAAGGGGTATACTGCACTTGATAACGATCGTGTCTAATTATGGTATAAAAATAAATGTTTTTACATTTCTGAGCCTAAAAAGATTAACTGTAAGTGAAAAAAACTGATCGATATTTAGCGAAAACGTCGCTAAAAAATTTACGTTTAATCGCTGATTGTATTAATTGAAATGTCCAATATATTTAATATTAATCTATTCCAAAATCTAAACCCAAAGATTATCTAAGCATTCGTTTTGTTGCATTTTAAATTAATTTCAATGTAGTAAGCAGTATTTCATAGTCTGGTATGCCTTCCAGCTTATAATGTTGTTCTGTTTGCTGAGTAGAAACTGATAAGCCTGTCTCAAACATTCCACAGTCATCAGATCAGATTCCTAGCTTCAGTTCCAGTCAGTTTCAAATTATCAATCGATTGCTAAAGACGCATAGTAAAAATCGCTGAAGAATGCTATTAAAATATTTCCCATTGGTTTTACTGCTGGCACAGGTGAGTTGCACTGATTCTAGGCCATTCGGCGAAACTAAAAAAAAAAAAAAATTTTTACAGTGCCTGCTGGCAGCGCCCACATCCCATGGCGCCACAACGGCCAAGCCAAATGATCCGACACAGAAACAGCTGGAGCAGGAGGCACAAAATGAGACAATCAACCTGCTGAATGCTCTCTTCCGAGCACAAATCGCCTACTTTAGCGGAGTGCGAGCGAAACTGTCCCCGACTTCGCAACGTGCCCGTGACATTGAACTCTACGTGTCGCGTTTGACCGAAGCCACCGCAGAAGCGAATCTGGACAAAAAGAATGAGATGTGGCTGAACATATTCGAAGAGGTAAGCTGAACACATGATGTTCAATTTAATCTATCAACTAATTATTGATCATCGTCAACAGTTTAGCAAATCTCCGCTGCTCCTGAACAAGCCAGTTGAGACGGGTCTCAGCAACGACGAGTACCAGGCGCTGCTAACGGATGCCAAGCTACAGGAGATTACAAAGAGCTATATTAGAGACGTGTCCACCTATTTTTGGAAAATGGCACAAATAAGCGGCAAAGTTGTAGAAATTAGCGTCGATGACTACTTTAACCAAAGGACCAGACGGCATCAATAAAATTGGAAAAAAGTGAAATTATTTGTTCTAATTAGTTAAAAAGGTTGTATCGATTGCAAGTACATGCGATAGTGAGCATATCGATAGCAGCTTCAGTAATTGCTACAGTCTGTGTTATCGGTGCCTGAAGCTATCGATAATGATTATGAATTAATATATTATTCATCTAACCCAAAATAATCGTAATTTAATCATTGGTTCGACTTTTAAACAAAAATAATTTAATTACTAATGATTATGATTACTAATCATTATTTAACAGGTATGATCTATATAGAAAATTTTCAAGATGTCACCGAGTATGCATTTAGTATTAATTAAATGTAATATTAATTAAATAAGTAGGATTGTGTTTAACAATCAGATATCTATTAACAGTGTTTTAAAAGCAATCGCAACTATCGAGAGATGCATCGAGGAAATTAGGAGCTCGGCAAAACAAAAGATGTTCCTATAAATTATTTAAATTTAAATTACAACAGGCTCTAAATGCATATCCACTTCTTATTCATAGCTGATTTCGTTAGGTCTTTTAAATCCCTGATTCTATTACTATTCTATCAGTAATTCTATTTCCAATTTAAATCAGTTCCTTAAATAAGTATATAGATGAATTCTGAACAAGCATTGGAATTTGTAAACTATCACCGTTAACAATCTCAATTATTTAAATCGATTATTCCATTAACACCTGAATCTGAACAATGCTTTAACTGTAGAAAATGTTGTTCATATCATTAGCGTGTTGTAAAAAACTATATGTCTGTATAAGTATGGTTTATACTAGAGTGCGGAAATAACGCTCATCGCTCTCCCACACGATTATCACAGATTCCATTTATGGAAAACGGGGGAGAAAACAAAACAAAACAAAAAACGATGATAAATTTCTATAGCTGTCAACTGTCACGATTTGTGAATCATCAAAAGCATTAAACAAATAAATTTTGGGCACATTTGTGACTTAATTGCACACAAGGCAAATTCTTTTCTTTCTTTGTTTTTTAGTTTATTTTCTTTAATTGTGATTTAATGTATTTGTTGAGTTTTGTGCAAAAAATGGGAAACAATGTTGTGCAATTTCTATGAAAATAGCAAACCAAGCAAAGTGCAAGGTATTTTTAATGCAATTTGTGTTAAAAATAAAACAGCCAACAGCCAGAGAGGGGATACGGGATAGGGGAAAGGGGCTTGTTACGGGAACCAGACGACGGACACGCATGCCTAACCCGCTGCTGGCGTCGCTGCTGTTCCACACATGTTTTATTGTCGCTGGTCGCTGATATTTGAAATCAACTCATCAGCCATATTCCCCTGACCGTCTCCCCGTCTCAAGCGGTTCATCCGTCCTCCTCTGCCACATGGCATGCTGTGCATTCGAGCGTGTCACATAACAACAATTGCCACTTCCGAATGCTTCACTCCAAATAAACATAAAACAGTTATGCGAATGACATCCAATGGAATCTTCATTAATTAGCTTAAAATCCATTTTATCAATATTATTGTACAATTTAATGAAAAATAAATAAAGCTTAACATTAAGTCAGCAAATGGCGATAAGCAAAAACCGAGATTACAATAATTATTTAAAGAGACTAAATTTATAAGGCAAAAAGAGCAAAACCGAATTTGAAATATTCTCTATAAACATTGTCATTGTCATTGCTAAAATGACACTTTTTGTATGAAAAGGAGGAAAAAGTAGGAAAAAGGGGTTAAAATAGTCATATTTAGAATTTTCAAAAAGATTTAAAAAATACTAGCAAAAATATTTTTGAAAATTTTTTTTTGCAGTCACTTTTAGAATTGTTTGAAAAATTTTTTTGCATCAAAATTTTTTTTGTAAAAAATCGAGGAAAAAAGTGAAAAAAAAAACACTTTTACAAAAGTTGTAAATTTTCCATGGGTACTTAATGGGTTAAGAAAATTTTTGTGTCATTTAAACGGAAACTAAATGATAAAATTATTTTAAGAAATCTGCATCAAATATTTTGTGTTTAAAGTATTATTTTTTGAATAACTTCACCCACATATACTTATTTCCCTGGGGTATATTGACACTTGACTTATAGACAATAGACGTTCGAATTAGAGAAATTTGGAGTTATAGACGTCCGAGTTACAGAAGTTCAACTGCAAATGAAAAATTCCACACTTTAATTTTCAATCTAAATTTTTGTTTCTCAAATGAATTTTATAATCAACTTGTTGATTTTCTTACTTAGGTAATTAAAGTTTAATTTAATTTAAGTTTATATATTGAAACCGCATTGCATAAAAAGTTGTTATTCCATTCACTGTTTAGGGTAGAGTAAACAGAGTTTGTGGCGGCTAATTACAAAGGTACTTATTTTTCTAGGGGCCACTGTACGGAGATAAGAGAGAAAATTTGTTTCTGGCTAGCGCCTTGGGCAATGTTTTTATTTACATAGCTTTGGTCTGTTCCATGAGGTAAGTTTGTCAATAAACTATGAATAGAAACATTTACAAACAGACAGTTCAGGTGGGCATTCATTAATCTATAATGATGCTATTCATATGCTGATATCATCTGACATAATGTGAATCGATTTCTTTTGTCGTTTGCGCTGGAATCTAAAGGTCATAGAACTTAACTAATTATATTTTAGTGAATGCTATTGTAGTAAGTTATAGGCAAAGCCCCAAGGTATTTAAGCCGAATTTAATTGGTCGCAAAGAAAATTCTAAAAACATTTAATCATTAAAACATTTAAAGCAAATTAATGTGAAATATTTGCACAACTTATGTAGATTGAATTCGGCGTTACTATTTTTAGTAAACAGATATATAGTATTATTTAATACACAGTCGATTTTCAATTGTTTCTGACGTTATTCAAATTTATTCCAGACCACGCTTTCTTATGCAAATCGCTTTAGTTTCGTTCCATTTTCAAAACAATCCCTGTTGCTTCATCATCCATGTATTTTTGTATTGTGTACACAGTAGCAGCCAGCATTTTTGATCCACTACAATTTTCCTTCAATTGCATTATTTATATATTATGAACAAATAAAATTAAATTGCAAAAGTGAATTGTTTAAAAATCTACGTTTAAATTTTGTTTAAAAGATTGAGTCATTTAAAATTATTATAGTGGGTCAAATAAGCTGGTAGCGACTGTATATTCTGCTTTGGCATAATATGCACAGTTATTTGACCCAATTGACCGTGCCGTTAGACGCCAAAACTTTTTTGATTGGAACACGAATTCCCCCATCCATCATTGATTCATTCAGTTCATTCGGTTTGTTTCAATGCCAATAAGAAAGTCGCGTGCAAAAAACCGTTTATATCATATTTATTATTGATATTGTTATTGTTGTTGTTGTTGCTAAAAGTATCTGTTGCTTTGGGGTAAGTATTATATTTGGTATCTGGTTTGCCGATAAGCGCACCAAAAATCATGTTGAACAACGCGAGCAACAACAACAGCAACACAAAGCAGTAACAAAAGGTCGTCTGACAATTTTGTTTACATTTTAGCTTCGTTGTTGTTGTTGTCGACAGATTTTCTAATAAACCATTTAGAACCGGTTTTCCATTTTTCTTTTCAATTTTTTTTTTTGTGAACGTTTTCGGCTTTTGGTTTTGCTTTTGCTTTTGCCTCGCTACCACGACGAAGAAGAGGAAGCAGAAGCGTCGAATCCGAGAGCATCAAATTTCATGCTGCACACACATACATACACAGGCACACACATACAAACACACAAGCGAAAAGCTTGTTTTAAACAAAAACGAAGCTCTTTCTTTTTAGGGACAGGCACAAGCAAGCAACAACTGCAACAACAACAACAACACGTACAATAATAAGGGGGCAACACTTTCAATAGTCTGCAAGGGTTAGATTTTTGGTCATAGATTAGCATAAAGCACACACATACACACAGGAATTACACATTGTAGGTAACAAAAGCAAACCACAATGCACAATAATAATAACAATGCGAGAGGCATATGCATCTCTTTCTCACTCAACACACTCACTCACTCTTTCGCAAACTGATTCTTTTTTTGTGGCACACGCACTCACCTTCAATGCAAACGACGTGATCGCGTATCTGTTGGGCAATCTGTGCGTCCGGCAGAGGCAGCAAATCGATTAAATCGTAAATAGCATAAATCGATGGATGAACGCTCTCAAAGCGCTGTATCTCTTGGCGTATGGCCAGCGAATTGCTTATCAGCGGCTGTGGCGGCTGCGCCACCAAAATGGAACTTGCAGTCGACGCAGCAGCCGCAGTTGACGCCGCAGCCACCGCCGACGTCGACTGACATTGGGTGGTAGTGGGCGTATGATTATGACGCTGTTGCTGTTGCTGTTGTTGTAGTTGTTGGGGCGGCGGCGGTGGCTGCGGCGTTGATGTCAACTGTAAATGTGGCGGCAGATGATGATGATGGTGATGATTTTGTATCTGGAGCTGGTGTTGGTGCTGCAATTGCTGTAGATGCGACAGCGACGCGTGCGGATGATAATTACTCATTGTAAGAGCGTTGGCGAGCACTCGAAATTCAGCTAACGTTTTTAATTAACTTAAATTGCTTGATTGCCTTTGCTTTTGCTTTGGATGCCGATAGAGCCCAAAAAAAACGTAAACTAAACGCGCACACACATACACACACTGGTACACGCACACGCAATGGCACAATTTGCAATTAGATCGATGACAATGTGCAACAACATATTTGCCAACCAGCAGTTATATTAACAACAACAATTACGAGAATATGCAACGAAAATTGTAAATTTTACACCTGTTTCACACACATAAATAACGATTTTTAAATCGCACTCTTTCTTTCACTCAGCTCGACTCTTGCCCGTGCCTGCTCAACTAGGGTTGTTGATATAATATCAATTTATCGATATACCGATGTTTAAATTTTGGTGATGATATTTTAGAAAACGGTAGTATCAATATCGATATAATTGTGCGATATTATTGTGCGCTATATTTTACTAGTTTTTTCATCTTTTGCTGCCAATTTTTTTCTTCACGAAACGAGGAGGCTAAAAGTTATTCGGATAAACGGCACTACATCTAAGTGCCAAATTTGCAATAAAGTAGTAAACATTAGTGGTAACATGACTAATTTGGGGTGAAAAACTTGTTGATTTAAGCTCGCGCCCAGGTATTTATATCATCGATATTTTATTTGTAAAAATATCAACCCAAGTGTGACCAGCTGCGGCAAGCTCAAAAATGCACGCATGGGCAACTTGAAAATACTGCTATAAAAGTATCGAGTATTGGTTGTCCATGCAGCAGCTCATGTCGTAATAAATTACAAAAAATATTAATTAAAACAGAAAAACTATGGCGCAAAGTAGGCTAGAGAAGATTGGTACCATCTTTACCAGGTATGTAGAAGCTATACCATGTTGACCCATGTTGCTAAAAGACTGCTTTGATAGAATTCAGGGCTTGTTGCGAGGCGGCGCCATGAAAGCGGAGGACAAACCCATTTGGTATGACGTCTATGCGGCCTTTCCGCCCAAACTGGAGCCCCGCTTCGACAGACCGGCACCCACAGATATGCCAATACGTAATATATTCTATGCCGAGGATGTGGTGCGAGCGTAAGTCACTGTCAGCTTAACAGATCTCTCTTTAAATTCAACTAAGCACATCAATTGGGATCAACAGGAAACTGCACAAACAAAACAAACCAAATGAGACGATTTCATTGCTGGATCAAAAGCGTGGCACACAATCCCAGCAGTTTGTTCAGATCTATGAGCAACTGAGGTCTCAAGGCGCACTGGACGATCAACGCATTTACGAGACCGCTCTCGATTTGCTGGCGGAGCAACGGCAACAGTCGCGTGTGGATTCTCCTGAGGAATCTTTGGAGACAGCTGGAAGTGAACAGATAGACACCAGCAAACGTACGCTGCTCAGTGACTTCCAGGATGCAGGAGAACAGCAGAAACAACAACCAGCAACATCTCCAGTCTCTGGCAAAGCGAAAGCAAAGGAAGGCAGTGTGGGCATAAACATAGACAGTTTGTTCAAGGATTAGGCTTTGTGATTTCTATTATGAACTTATTAATATACATATTTGTTGTTAAACATTTTAAACCGCGAGCGCATCGTTCTGAGACTCGTGGCTGAGCTGCGTCTGTAGATTGGACAGTTTATTCTTCAGCACCTGCACACCCATTATGACAATATTTTCTGGCTTCAATGCACCGGATGATTCTACATTGAAGTAGAACTTGTTGGGTTTAGCTTCCCAATTGTACGGCGCCTCGAACTGATCATCCTCCAGTTCGGTGTGCTCGCTTTTTGGCCACTCATCGGGTTTGGGAAAAAGTGTGTGACGCATTGAATTGTCGGGATCGTACTCGAAGCAAACTCCAGCCGTTGGATTCCATTTGGCGTGCTCCTTGCCAAAGCCTTTCTTGGCATAAGCCCGCAGTTTCAGCTCCTGTCCCTTGCGCAGCTTGATAATCAATATTTCGTCGGTACTCTCGCCATACTCGTTGTCCTCTTCGCCCTGATTGCGCGATGTCACCGGCAGCACCTTGGCATTGCTACTCTTCAGATCGGCCGTGGTAACGTGGCGTGTCTGCTCCTCGTTGCACTTGACATCGAGCGTAAACTCGACACTGCACTCGGGGCAAAAGTCCAGGCAAATGCAATCACGCGTGTACTGCAATCTCTCCACCACATCATCGGATATTAAGGGAATGAGGCCGATGCGATGCGCCAGAAACTCATCCGACAGCACCGTCGAGTTCGCCTCGAGTTGCACCCAGTCAATGGCGAGCGTCGGCGTCTCGGCGATGAAAACGCGGCGTAGGCTATTCGCAACGCTCAGTTCCGTGTCCTCCAGCACAAACTTGACATTATCGTCAGTCAACTCGTTTATTTGTACAGACGGCTGATTTGCATACGGCATTTTTACTTCTTTTACAAGCAAAATAAAAATAAATACAAAACAGCTCTAAAATGTTGTAAACCGGCCACAGTTGATTAGTGAATAATCGGTATTGATTTATCGATAAATTTTGTATTGCCAAACGACAATGTGAGTAATTTTAGCTAGAGAATATTGTTCCATACAAAATTTCGCTTATATCGATACGATCAAAATTTCTACAAAATTTGCTTATTCAAATCTGGTTTTTTTAACGGTCACAGTTGGCAGCCGTGCTTATATGACTGCCTGCGTGTTTTTGGGGCCTTGTTTTATTAAAACTCTTTTACTTAAGTATCGTTTGTCTGGATCGATACAATATCGATATCACCGTAAGAATACCCATCCCTATTTTTTACTCTAAAATTTTAGTACTTGTTTAGTACTTTTAGTACTATTTATAGATCGCTCGACAATGTTACGACTTTGTACACGATTTTATTGCAGAATTGCAACACAAACTATTAACAAAGCGCCAAAGCCCAGTTTAGAAACAAAAACCCGCAACCAACTTGATTTCACCCAACTGAATCATCCAACAAAAGTGCCGCAGACGCCGGTGGCGACCAGTTTTCCGGACACCAGTAACAACGAGATTGAAATCGACACAAAAACGATTCAACTATTGGAGCGTTTGTCGTTGGTCGATCTGGACAGTAAGCAGGCGCTGGAAACGCTTAAGAGCAGCATACAGTTTGCAGACAAGATAGCGCACATAGACACCCACAACGTTCGGCCGTTGTACACGGTGCTGGAAAAGCAGCAGCTGCAGTTACGCAACGACGAAGTCACAGAGGGAGATTGCCGCGAGGAGCTGCTGCGTATTGCGAAAGTTACGGACGAGGACTATTACGTTTCGCCACCGGGCAATATACCGCTGGAACAGCTCGATAAATAATAATAGCAACAAACATGTCCAGTCGCTTCAACCGCTGCCTTAGATCGTTGGAATCCGCCGGTTTCCTTCGCACCACAGACAATGCGAATACTCCAATGCGAAGCATAGAGTTACTGCGTCATGGCTCTGCCTTCGCCAAGCAGTTACAACAGCAATGGCTCAGCATGCGCCATCTGGCTGTTAATTTTGACAGCGTCCCTAGCACGGAATCCATTAGCCAGCAACGGTTTTCCTTTGTCCATTCCAAGCAATTTCGGAAACATTTCCGCCAGTTGAGTCAATCACATCCAAGCAAGGCCAAGTGCCCTACGCTGGTGAAGCATCAACGTAGCTTCGCTTTCGACTCTGCTTCAAATACAATCTTTGATCACAAAGAACCCGTCACGCAACTGATTACGGATTTCTTTGTGGAACCACATCGTGGACTGGAGCACTTTTACAACTTGCAACGCGAGAGTAAAATCTGGTGGATGCGTTATTCGTCAAATCCCAGTCGATATGCAATTGTACCCTTTGATTTCCAGTCCGAATCGGAGCTGATAGAAGATTGTCAAGCCATTGACATTAAAGCTGCATTCGGTGAGGCAGGAGACGTTGTTGTAGAACAACTCAGCTTGGTCACGTTGCCTGTTGACAACGATTTCGAGTTACCCGACGCACGCACTGGCAAAATGCTGCTGCCCAAGGTTATTCGCTCAGTCATCGAGCTGGAACCAGCCACCTGTGGTAGCTAATTCTCTTACCTTAATCCTTATATATTTTAAAGCTTGTCTCTTTTAAGCGCTCCTATTGGACGGCTGTGACCATGGCCGGGAAACAAGATCGCTGCTATTGAATCGCGTGCTGGCACCGTATCAATGCGGCATTGCGGCCATACAAAAGACTGACCAGATCTCGCCGGATCTGGGGGACCTATGCGCTCACATGGCGGACGTGCTGCAGAGCGCCCGATTGCGCTTACATTTGTTTAAGGAAAATGGCTACACTCTGGCGAGGAATCAAGCACAGCTGGCACAGCATTTAGAGCAATCCGACCGCCTGGGCGTGCCCTATACACTGCTGTTGGATGAGGCACAAGCGCTGGACAATGGCCTGATGCAGTTGCGCAGCCGCGATACGCAGCTGGCCGAATCCATACACATTAGCGACTTACCCGACTATTTGTTAAATATATTTAGAAACTACTAAATGAATTAATTTCAATTGTATTTAATTTATGACTAAGGCTACATGAAATCGCAAAGATATTGACGCACATTGAAGCCAACTACTTTGCCAATATAGAGCACAAACTCGAGTCCAACGGTGCACTGCAACTTGGCTGATCCGTCCATAATGTTTTGCTCGCCAGAGACAAAGCCCAGCAGCTTCAAGTGCACAAGTGTCGAGATCTGCGACAGTAGATTGCAAGTGAGGCCGACTTTCTCATCGAGTATGGCGTAGAAAATGGCCAGCAATCGATCGATGCTAAAGGATTTGGGCCCCAGTGTTGTGGACATCTTTTCCGCATTCTGCAAATGAAATTAATACATAAATATTATTAGTATAATTTCTATTAATCAATTATTCCTAGAATCCTTTGTGTCTTTCTAAGCTTACAACTCCTTCATAAACTCAACTTCTTGGAATAAAGGAATTTTTTCTGGCTTATCACACATGTTCTAAATTCTTAAACTAAATAGCACAACAAATGCAACAGTCGTGGCCTCTAAATCCAATTCCAGTTTCTCTGATATATCAAAACATTTTGTAAGTGATTTGATAAATTTGTATATTGATTGAATTTAATTTATTTAAAAAAATTCATAAAACTTGGTAAACAAAATTAAGTCTAACGATTTTTTCGATCGTTTTCAACAGCATTTGTTTTTAAAATCACTAGAGATTTGTGGAAGGTATCTTCCAGAAATTATTATAAATTTTAAATAGTCAAATATCTGAAAATTCATCATAAAAGTGAGTAGTCTACAAGTTTTTATTTAAAGATGTTTGAACATTTTTTTCTATTAGAACGTATTTCAATGTTCAGAGCGGTTTTGATGTTTTTAAAATATACAAATATGATAATTAATTCATTATTTATCAATTTTAACCAGAGCTTGCAAATAACAGTCGACCGTTTGTTTTTGTTCAAAAATAACTGTTATTTACGGACTCTTTGCTTAAAGTGTCATAAATGAACCGTTCACACAGTTTTTAAACAAATCGGTCATTCTCACACCACAATCAATTTTTAAAAAGCAAAGGGCTCGGGTTGTAAACTGTCAATTTAAAATTGAGCGAATTAAATAAAAGTCTTTTCATTTATTTTAGTTTGTGACTTGCTTTCAATAATCAAACATATCTTAACAATTAAACTATTTTTGTGAAAAATGGGCCGTGAGCAAAATAAAAAAGTTCAACAATTTTTTAAATTCGACGCACAACAAAAAAAATCCCAGTGTACCGTATGCGGCGTAAAACTTGCAGGATCGCACTCAACAAATTTAAAACGGCACTTAAATTCAAAACATGCTGTATTAGTGGAAGAAGTTGAGAGCAACGATTACATTGAAGTGGAACCCGTTATAAAAAAAAAAAATTTCATACGAATCAAGTGAAGAGGCAATCGTTTCTTCGCTAGTTAAAATAGTGACCACGGACGGAAAGCCATTTTTGTTTCTTGATAGTGAAGGATTTCGTGAAATACTTAACCCAGTTTACAGCGCGCTTTCTATGAACCAAATAACGTCGCGCAACATAATGACTTATGTAAAAATCAAAGAGCAGTTGATTAAAGACCAAATAAAAGCACTTGTAAAAGGAAAACTTTTATCCCTCAAGACACGTACGAGGCAACTATGAAGTTGCAAGAAAAGAGTTTAGTCTACAGCGAGTTCTTTATTATATGGATGGTACTCAAATTAAAGTGCGAGAATAGCCAAAATATTATAAAAAAAAAATTATTGGCGCAGATAAAAATTCGAGAGTGTCATTTGCTGCAAAATGAAGCATTGCTCGCTGCTATTTATATGGATCCCCGCGTGAGCTGTCTACTAACTGCCCACCAAAAATTGTTGGCAAAACAAAACCTAAAGAAAATTGCATTCCGATTATTCGAGCTGAAGCAAGTAAGTCTTTTTTTTCTTTGATGTTCAGGTCCTGTCTTATTTTGAATTTCTCTTAATTATAATTAATAATTATTTAAGGTGCATGCCCCAAATCCAAATGTGCCATCATGCGAGGCTGAAAACAATGATCAGCCGCAGGAGCCCTCATCCGAAAATAATTTATGTGCTGTCGAGGAAAATGATATGTTTTCCGCCTATTTGGATGGCGTACAGACAGTGACCGTAACAAAGGAAGATCCTGTTTCCGCAAAACTTCAACAAATCTATGCTGATATCGAGAACTTCGATTTAATGAATGGTCGTTTACCATTGACCGATAATATTTTGCATTTTTATAGAGACAAGAAGCTACAGTCACCACACCTGAGTGCGCTCGCACAAGTTGTGCTGGCTACACCGGCGACGCAAGTATCGGTTGAAAGGGCATTTTCAGCGCTTCATTTTATTTTGTCGGAGAAACGCAACTCATTAAGCGGAGAAAATTTAAACTCTTTATTGGTGGTGAAGCTTAACACAGAATAAATAATTATAATATATGTATGTGAATTTATTATGTTTACAGGGAGTAAATAGGGTATTCATACTATTCTTGGGGGCAAGATGCCACTAATTATGGGTAAACTTTTTAAAATTTTAAGAAGTATAACATAAAATAACGTGGAACATAAGAAAAAAATGAATGAACGTTTGAACTGAGCTTTTCATTTTTTGTTCACCTAGTGACTGTTATATTTTGAGTACTCAATCGGTTTTTCTCAATAATTTGTTATTGAAAGAAAGTTACTAGATTAGTTCAACTGAGAAAATTCAACCGAAAAGGAAAAAAGAAAAACCGAATTGATCTGCTCAGACAAAGAGCAAGCGTGTGTGTTTATTTCGGTTATTTTCGTGAGTAGATCGCAAAAAAAAAAACGGTCGAC